>OVAO01001602.1:0-14667 GCA_900406285.1 Biscutella auriculata
ATGCGGCAACACTATGCCCTTCAGATTTATGCTCACTACGTCGCTCCTCTCTATTAGGCTAATTATGAGCTTACTTTTTTCATTCCATGTAACTTTTATTAACATTCCTCAAGAACCGCTATTTATTAACTATTTAAGACTTCTTAAGACATTTTCACAATGCCCCTAACATTTCTCACTGTATGTTAATTCCTCTCCTTCATTTGTTCCAACTTCAAATCTCGAACCCATTTCACATACTATACAACACCACATTCGTGGACACAATACAAATTCCGAATATAAATACCCACCTTTACATACGCTTTCATTATCACCAAGCCCTAACTCTCGCGAGCGTCTACGTATACAGTTTAGACCTTATATCTCGTCTTCCATCCTTTTGATTACCTCTCGCCTACATGTATCCATAACCAATTCTTCTACAATTTTTTGTATAGGTAACCTACATATGACTTCCTCGGCTTCGTCTCCATACAGGGCATCCCAAACAGGTCAGCCACCACCACTAATTCCCACCGTCGGATCAAATCCAAACACCTGATAAGGAAACATATCTAATGGTTGCCATATTTTGCTTTTAATGAGAATCAATTACTCTATAAATCTCGCCAGGGGTATAAGGGTCCACTCAAGGCAACTTTTTTTTTTTCCTCAAGCGATTTAGAGAGTGTCTTTCACTCTAATATGTTTGCCAAAAGTGCTCTTACATAAAATTAACCCAATATTGAAATCATTGTAGATAGTCTAATGAATTTGTTGAACAAGTACTGGTCAATACAATTTTATTGTATTAAAATAATAGAAATTTTTTCATATTTTAATTTAAGGGAAATATATAATAGAAACAAATAATTATATATAATAAAAATTAGCAATTGAAGTTAAATTAAATAAATATTATCTACTATTTTTAGAAAATAATATATGTTTATTTGTTTTATATATTTGTAAATATGTTTTGAGAAATAAAAAAGTGAATGGTTGTGGTGCACATGTTTTTTGTTTATGTGCCCAAATTAAATAAAACAAGTGTATATTTATAGAGTATAAAAAATTTCGAATTTTGATATAATTTTTATTTTTTTTGAAAATCAATTTTATTAAATAATTGATTTTAAATGTAAAGAATAAAAGAAAATCTAAAAAATCTCTTGGGCCAATCACACATAGACAAATGTCCTTATCTCTATCTAAACCTCACTGCTTATCTAATTCGTCCACGTGTCGGACACTTTTTGTTTTCGAATTTTCAACACATGTTGAAAAAATTCAACTTAAGCCCATGCCAACTCATTTTCATCTACGATTTCAACACCACTTTTTATGATATCAACTGCTGAAAAATGTTTTCAACATCCTCATTGTGGATAGTCTATATTCACATTCATTAAACATTGATACACATCTTCATTTGTTAAGCTACTAAGATAAGTTTCCTAAAAAAGGAATAAAAAATTTGTAGAAATTGAGAGACAAAAAATCAAAATCACAATTTTCTCTAATATATTTTAAATTTTCTCTAGTATATTTTAAAATTTATTAAAAAGGTAAAATATTTATAAAAATATTCTTGGTTTGGCCAAAAATATTTATAACAGTAGAATCATCATCATATAAGTTACACGATTATCTCCAAAATCTAATTTATAATATTGAAATTAACTCTCCCGAGTCTAATCTTGAAAACTTAATCAACTTTTATGGTCAGATGTTTGATCGCTTATAATATTATAATAGCAAAAAAAACTCATGCATTGTATACTAATTCTATATACAAGAAAAAAATTATTGCAATCAAATCGGACATGACTAAAGTATATGATCACATTGAATGGAGTTTTTTAGAAGCCTTAACATTGAAGTTTAGTGAGGGATGCAATCTGATGATCATGTTCTGCATTTTCTTGAGTTTCATACCAAGTTCTAATTAATGGAAAACTGCAAGGGAGGATTAAACTCTCTAAGGGAGTTCAGGAAGGAGATCCACGAACACCTTTTATTATTATCATGCGTACAAAAGCTTTTATTTTTCTGTTGAAAGATGCTGAAGAAGAAATGAGAATTAATGGATTAAAGATCGCAAAGGCAAGTCATTCGACCTCATATCTAATTTTCGTAGAAGATATCATTTTCTTCTATAAGCCGAAGCTACACAATGTGTGAAGATCTTAAAAATAATCAAGATTTATGGTGAGGTTTTTGGACCACAACTAAATCATGACAAATAATTTATGTTCTTTGGAAGTAAAGTGAACCAAAGCACACAACACATGATTATAACTATTATCGTGATCACCAATGAAGGGACTAGGAATTTACTTGGGTCCTCCCGATCAAATATGTGCGCCTTTGTACAAGATCGCCGATAATCGTGTAAACACTTGGTCCGCAAAATTCATTCCCAAAGGAGGAAAAAAATCCTTATCAAATGAGTAGCACAAACACTTCTAACTTACATGATGCAATTCTTTTTCCTTCATAAAGGACTAATAGGCAAACTGAGAAGTATTATTTCTAATTTCTGGTGAAGCTAAAAAAAGATAGTAGGGGACTACACTAGATTCCCTGAAAATAAAGTATGCTCTCTCCAATAATTGGGTAGTTTGGACTTTTGTAACCTCATCGTACTTGCCATAAATGTGGTGTCTAATTCGTTTCCACAAATCCTTTTTATGAGGGTTTTAAAAGGTCGATATTATCGTCAAACAAATCCGTTAAAGGAGCAAAAATATGTTCCTCCATCTTTTGGGTGGCATAGAAATATGGCCACAAGACCCCTCCTAGAAGGGCTAAGAGAGTCTATCAGAAGTGGTCTGATACAAAAGTGTGGAGGGAACCTGATATAAACTCCCTTGACTTGATCGAACACGTATCGAGAGGATCTAAAAGTTGGACTTGATGATGGCTTCAATGGTGATGGAAGATGGTTTAAATGGTGATGATGAAAGGATGGAGATGAAGTGGAGGATGAAGTGGAATGAGAAGGACCACTAGAAGTATGAGAGGCCTCTTGATACACCTTGAGATTCTTTAGATATGACACACCAAAGGTTTGAACGATATGACACATTTTCAATGAGTTTCCATGGAGAAAAACGTTTCTCTTTTGATTTTAAAATGAAAGCTAAAGAAAATTGTCTGAGTAGCAAAAGTTTAAATATTTGGAAATAAAAACATAAGATAAAAATCTAAAGAAAGCTTAAAATCTCGTCAAGGAAGCAATCTTGGACGAAGGATAGCATCCACGACACAACAGTACACTAGCCGGTATGGATCGACTGCGTCTTCTTTGGGGGTTGTTATCGGTCACTCATAGCGGGGTGCTCAGACCGGTATAAGTCTATGTCCATTCCTCGCACATGGTATCAGTGTTGAGTATCAGGAGAGCTGGTCGGTACTAGTCTATATCGTCTCGTCGCATAGGTGTTGGGCAGGATACCGGTTTGGGGTCGTCGGTATCAGCTCTCTGTCTCGATCCTCCTTGCTTCAAATTTAGGTATGAGTTGTGCTCAAGCAGCCTCGTTAAAACCTTGTCGGGAAAACCCAATGGGATAAAACCCGACTCAGGAAAAAGAGTACAAACTTGAACACTTCTAAGTTGAATCAAGTCTTGGGGTTGAATACAATGGACTGGGTCTTGCTCCTTTTCAAGCTCAAAGTGATCAAAGTGTTCCCCTAAGTGCTCCCAAGTATTTCTCAAAGCTCCAACGAGTCTCTGAGCTCTCGCTCTCATCATCAGTCCCGTGGGCATCTCGAGAGACAACTCCTCTAGCTCAGCAACTTGGACCTTGCCTCCTATGGTCATATCATCCCCCTTTTCTTGAAGAGGATTTGACCTCAAATATGTTTAGTCTGCATGAATAGGAACCAAGTCAACAACATTAAAGCTCAAACTCACATTATACTTCTTGAAGATCCAATGATAGGTATTGTCATTGATCTTCTTAATGATCTTGAACGGTCCATCAATTCTCAGTTTGAGCTTTGAGTTCCTCTCCTCGGAAACATCTATTTCCTAAGATACAACTAAACCAAATTGCCTTCTTCAAAGGATTGTAGGAGTTTGCTATTGTTCGCATGCTTAGTTTATTGCTTGGTTTTGGCTTCTAGATTCTCCTTAGCTCGTTCATGTAGCATCTTCGCTAGCTCGGCCTTCTTCTCTCCACCGAAAGCCTGTGACGTAGCCTTAGCATGTTTGGACTTAAGGCAATGACAACAAATGCTCTCCACATCCTTCCTCATATGTGGCCAATACAAATGGTATTGAGCTACCTCCAAGGTCTTGTCTACTCCAAAGTGGACCATTAAGCCGCCACTGTGAGCTTCCCTAATCAACAATTCTCGAACAGGCCCATTAGGTACACACAATCTATGGTTATAGAACAAAAAATCATCAAGCCTATAGTAGTGATCTAGAGCATGATTAGAACATTCCCTATAAACTTATTGAAAATCTAGATCATTAGCATATAGAGACTTAAGTTGTTCAAAACCGAGTAGCCTAGCATTTGAGCTAGAGAGAAGAGTATACGTCTGAGACAATGCATATGCTACTACATTGTTCTTACCTTTCTTGTAGATAATGACATATGGATATGTCTCAAAGAATTTGACCCACCTAACATGCCTCTTGTTCAATTTATGTTGGCATTTCAGATGCTTCAAGGATTTGTGATCTGTGTGAATGACAAACTCATTAGGCCAAACTAGTGCATAAAGCTCCTTGCCAATGTTGGGTAGTTGAGGGTGGCTCCTCCAAGTTTCTTACTGAAGAAAGCAATGGGCTTCTTGTCTTGCATAAGGATAGCGCCTATACCTAAACCTGAAACATCACACTCAATCTCAAAAGTTTTTGAAAAGTCAGGAAGCATAAGTAAAGGGGTACAAGTTAGTTTTTCCTTTTTAAGGACTGAAACGCGTTCTCTTGAGCATCATCCCACTTGAATCCTACTTCTTTCTTGATAACCTTAGTCAATGGAGCTGCTATGGTGCTAAAGTCCCTCACAAATCTTCTATAAAGACCAGCTAGACCATGAAAACTTCTCACTTTTCCCACAGTCTTGGGACTTGGTCAATCTCTTATAGCCTTGATGTATAGCATTTTTAGTCCTTTTATCCTTTGTTTTCATGTTATTTGCATTAGCTTAAGATGCATTTAGAGTCTTTCAGGTTGCATTGCATTGCATGTTTCATTTCAGGTGAGCAATCGAGTTTCAACCGAAAAATGTTCAAAGGAGCGAAATTAGAGTACTTGGAGAGGAGTATCAGTCAACCATCCCGATGGGATCTGACCGGTATCTATGCGTGAGAAGAGACAGAGAAGTGTCCCTGGGAGAGCCTGGATCAAACGGCTGACTGGTACAACTCCCTGGAAGTTTACAGAGCACACGTACTGACCAACCATCCCGGTTCCACTGGCCGGTACTATCTATACGAGAA
Source organism: Biscutella auriculata (assembly GCA_900406285.1). NCBI lineage: Eukaryota > Viridiplantae > Streptophyta > Magnoliopsida > Brassicales > Brassicaceae > Biscutella > Biscutella auriculata. The sequence goes on from OVAO01001602.1 coordinate 5,443, forward strand.
GTTTACAGAACCTTCATACCAGCCAAGCAAAACCAGTCACACCGGCCGGGATTCAACCTAGGAACATTCGTCGTAAGCAGCATACCGGTTATCCAACCCGGTGGGATTTAACCGGTACATGTCCCGGGTCCAGAGAAAGTGCCAAGTTGTCTCCTTTATTTTGCCTTAGTATAAATAGGGATGAAAAACCCCAAAACCCTAAGTTTTCATCAACTCTTGTTTTAAGGATTTTGATCTAAGTTGTTTTCTAATTTATCTTGAGACTCTTTGTAAGCTTTTGAATATTATTGCAATTCTCTTTTTAATCTTGCAATTTCCCCTTCTATTTATTCTCTTTCTTGATTGCTTCATGATTATGCATAGATCCATCATGGAGTTTTGTGTTTCAATCATGATTAGTGAGTAGTTCTCCTCTAAGTGATTGAGTTAGATAGATTAGGGGTATTAAGTGCTTGATTATGATGCTTAGGACTTAGAATGTTTATTATCTTCACTTAATTGATATGTTTAATGCTAGATTGAACTTAACTACTCGAATCTAGAACTTAGACAAATTGTTACCCGAAAAGTATTCAATGAAATGTCTGAATAAATCAATTGAGTGGTAAATGAGGCCTAGCCCATGAATTGCATGAGGATTGTTTAGTAGTTGCATAGACTATGATTCAATGCTTGCTAATTATGTGATTAATCAAGGGATTGTACAATTGCATGATTAGTAAAGGGGTTTCTACCATGAGAGTGGATTAGCCTAATTTGGATAGTTCTTAGATTAAGGATTAACATTGTTTCATAGAAATAAGCATCATAAACTTGAGCTTGATTACCCGAGTCGATCACCTTTGTCCATTCACTTAGTTTATCATTATTTCTTGCCTTAATCGTTTGTGTTGACTTTTCCGCTATTCTGACTTTTGTGTTGACATCTGGTTGACTTTCTCCAATTGCCTTATTCTGTTAATGCTCTTGAATATGATAGTTCGTGTCAAACTTTGTCTGTTGTTTCTACCTAGACTTAGTAAATTCTCTATAGAACCAGTGTTGTTATCACCACCTGAGAATGGTTCAACTTATTCCTGTACACAACATTAGTAAGCTGATTTGTTAGATCACATCAAAATACATTTTATCAATTGGCATCGTTGCCATATTGAGTTTTGTGATAACCATTGGTTCTTTGAGTTTACCAAGGACTAGGTTTTTGTCTTTCAAGTTACTAATAGTTCAACTATTTTCTCTCTTGATCTCAGGTGTATGAACACGCGTTCTCACGGACCAAAAAAATTATTACCACTTCCAGAGGACATCACAACACCTAAACGACACAAATCCCGAGTTCGTCGAGAAACCGAGAGATTGAACCAACTCCACTTTCACCACTCAGACATGGCAAAAGGGAACCAACATGCTGATTTGGGTCAAGATCCAATCCCACAAGTTGCACCGATTCCACCATGAGCCAATACTCATATTCAGATTATAGGAGACACCAATGAGCCAAGAGTGCACGACAATTGAACCGATATTAGAGAACCACCAGTGGAAGCTGACATTTTTGAAATTTAGACGAGTCTGTTGAGTATGGTACTGAACCGACAGTTCCACAGACTTTCCTATGAAAACACTCTAGACCATTTGGACTACTCTGATAAGATTTGTGGAACTGTCCAGATACTTGGCATGACTGAAGACGCCTACAAGCTGAGGTTATTTCCCTTCTCTTTGGGTTGAGATGCACAAAATTAGGAAAAAGACTTTGGCTCCCAACTCTATACTTACTTAGGAGGAATGCAAGAAGGCATTCCTATGTGCTTTCTTCTCACCAATTTGGACAACCACGATAAGTAGTGATATCTCCAATTTTTCTCTGAAGAGTACATAATCCCTTTCTGCACCTTGGAATCGCTTTAATGGGTACATACATCAATGTCCACATCATGGATTCCCTCCCGATACCCTTCTTAGCACGTTCCACCAGAGTCTCTTGCATCATTAAAGATGATGGTACATACTACAAGTTCAGGTAGTTTCTTTGAGAAGACCTACACTGAAGGTTCTCATCTAATAGACAACTTAGCTTTGAGTGATAACGCTTATGGTGAAGTTTATGATCCTCCCTCTCCTGAACCCTGTGCTACTACACGTGACTACAAAAAGAAAATTCAGTCACTGCATGCAAAGCTCGACCGTTTATTCATTTTGAAGCTCGAGTCTGTTCAGTGTATGGGCGACGTTGAAAGTGCACTGCTGACTATGACTCCTGAAGAGGTTTAGTTTCTGAGTGTTCAGGGTTACATACCTCCTTTCTACCGGCCTATCCACCTCGGTTGACTAACCTCCACCGCCTTTCCTTTCATCCTTGCTCCAACAATATTGACAACCTGGAACCCGTACTTATTACCCACCTCCACCCGGTCAACCTCCACCATACCCTATGCAAGATCCAACCCCCACTAACCCGGTTAACCAAACCAACCAACTCCTCAAGCAAATTCTCGAAGGTCAACAACGCAATGTACTTGAATTTGGTGCATTCAAGAAAGAGATAAATGACAAAGTGGAGGATTCTTATAGCACTCTTTATGTTACATTCGAGTAAATGGCTTCTCACATGCAGACATTGGTCTCCGAATGGGTGAACTCACTTCTTCAAAGCTTCATTCGACAGGTTCAAAACAACCAACCTCATCCTTGAAATCGGAATTTGTTAATGCCATCACGCTTCGTAGTGGAAAAGAACTTCCTCCAAGGACACTCATTGAGGGCAATGAGAACCAAAGTGGGGACGCATCCACTCGAATAGAAGGCAAGACAATATAGAGGAGGATCATGATGAGTTATTTGGGAAACTTGATGGCCGATGAAGAGATACAAAAGGCTAAGGAATTAGCTAGCAACAAGGCTAAAGGAAATTCCATTGTTGAGGAAGAAACCCCATCCAAAATTCCAACTAATAAACCACCTCCTTATGAAACCAAACTTCCCTTTCCGGGAAGGTTCAAAATCCAACTTATGGAAAAGTACCGAGCATAATTTGAAGAATAAATGAAAGAGTTTCAGACTGCCATGCCACTTATATATGCATTTATGCTTGTCCCTCACCATATCAAATTCCTCAGTTATGAAAAAACTCAGGGATTTAGAGGGTATGGTAGTCCTGACAAGAGAATGCAGTGCAGTCACATCCAAAAAGCTCTCAATGGGGATAAAAGTGAAGATGAGGTTATTATAGTTCAGATTAGGAACGTGTAGAGGAGGCTCAATTCTCATAAAGCCCTGACTGAGAACGTTGAATTCAGAGAGCTACCTCATACCATAGAGATTGGTATACTTGCTTTGGGAGATAAGAACAGAGACAACTCAGAAAGACCAAGAGCTGAGGATGATTGGAGTGAACTAAAGGCACTCAATATCGAGTTGAAAACCCTTCCCAAGGGGCTCCAGTATGTTTTCTTAGGACCAAACTCTAATTACCCTGTGAGAGTTAAAACATTTTAAGAAAGCCATAGCCTACTCTTTTGATGATATTAAGGGAATTTCTCCATCTTTGTGCATGCATCAAATTGATTTAGAAGACAAATATTTATCATCTATTGAACATCAAAGAAGATTGAACCCTAATCTAAAAGAAGTAGTAAAAAAGGAAATCCTGAAACTTTTAGATGCTAGAATTATATTCCCTATATCTGACAGCAATTAGATATCTTATGTGCATGTTGTTCCAAAGAAGGGTGGGATAACATTTATTAAGAATGATAATAACGTGATGATCACCACCAGAACCATAACTGGGCATATGATGTGTATCGATTACAAGAAACTTAATGCTGCAACGAGAAAAGACCACTTTCCCCTCCCTATTGACCAAATGGTATAAGGTTTATCAATCCATCCATTCTACTGCTTCTTGGATGGGTATTCTGAATTTTTCCAAATACCCATTTGATATGTCCTAGTTTTAAGGGTTTAAGTACCACCTTTTGGTAGAATTATAAATCCTTTTTAGTTATTAACATGCTTTTGGAGCATTATTGTCTCCTTTTTCGCAGCTTTGGAAGGGAAATCTCTGTAAAGAAGGCTTTTGCACTCGTTTGGGAAGTTACTCAAAGAGAAGTCTTCTATTCGAGATTGAGTTCGATCGAACAACATCTGGTTTGATTGAACCCCTACATCGAGATGAAGTGGTCGAACTAGATCCGAAGGATCAGAGATCAAGTCAAGAAGAAGACCAACTCGATCGAACCACATCCGGTTCGATAGCGCCGAGCCCCATGATTAGGCGCTTCAAACCGTCGCGCAAAAGCTGGGATCCTAGTGCAAGACCAAGGTCGGTCCGATCGAACCATAACCTCGATTTCCTTATTTGGGGTTTCGAAGCCCAATGCCCACTTGACTTGAAGAAAGTATAAAAGGACGCCATAAGCTCGATTTTTCAGCACGCTTTTACAGACTCTTTCCTTAGTTTTATTTTGATTTTTTCCTGCAATTAGGGTTTTTAGACACTAAGCTCTAGGGAGATAGATTACAATTTGACAACTTGTAGTCTGAAACCCTTATTATTTGATTAATCACAATTGTTTTTATGCTTTCATCTATGATTTATTTGATTGCTATCACCATGTCTTGGTAGTTCAATTAGATCAGATCTAGGGATTTTACTAGAAGGGTAAAAAGGGTTTATGCTTGATTAGGTTTATAGAAAAAGGAAACAAAAGGGATTCTCTCTTAGTAGCTGATTTGCTAGCCTAGAATTGATATGACAAATTGGATATAGGCTTAGGATGATCCAAGCCTGACAAGCACCAAAACTGGATCACCTAAATAAGTAACTAAGGGAGTTTAGGTTAATCATTTCAGTTTGACAAACAGTGTGATCACCTAGTGATATTTACTAGACTTTGTTTAACCGACACCGCCTAGTTTGAAGAGATAACAACCTGATTGGACTACCAGGATTTCTAGGTTCTCAGGGCTAGCCAAGTGACATGGTTAGTACCTGAAAAGCTCGGTTAGGCGTAGGTTCACACTTGAGACCCCGAGGTGGACCTATTTTCAGAGGCCTAGTTGAGGAGACATATGTTAGATTCCACGTGGGTTATATTTCTAGTCTGGTATTGTGTGACGAGTTTTGAGCGTTTGACTAGTAAGACAAGGAATCTAATATGTTCCCATATCCTGCTTTCTTTTCTTAACGACTCTCTGAGCGGGTCTCGCCAAAATCCCTTTTAGTGTTCCTTAGGTTTGATTACTTGGTTATATATGAATCTTTTGCTTGTTTATTTTACTGTCTTACATCACTTCACCATTGCATGTTACAATCAATCAACCAATATATGTATCTTCGTGTTAGTCTTTAGTCTTAGTGGATTTGATCCCTAAGTATTGTAGCGACTCTCTGTGCACTTGCAGATTTAGCCATCTAGGGTAAAACCTGAGTGACATCAAGTTTTTGGCATCGATGTCGGGGACTAAATGTACTAGCCTAGGAATTTAGGACTGAGTTTTCGTCTAAAATAATTTTCTTATTTTTGACTAATTTTTCTCTGTTGTTCGATTAAACCCTCATTGGATGGATCAAACCTTACAATCTAGCAAATATAGTTCGATCAAACCACCATTGTGATACAAGCATGTGAACCATTGGAACCAAGGCCAATCATGAAGCTCACTCTCCAAGTGCCCACAGGTCAAATCACAAGAAGAAGAGCACAAAGACTTGCTGGAGCTTTGATGCATACTTTGGAGAGCTTGGAAAGTCACCACCAACACTTGAAGATTGAAGAAGCACCGGATCCATGACATTGTCTTCAAGTGCTAAATTCGGTTCATGAAAGGTGGAACACTCTTTTTCCTTCAGTTAAGTTTATCCCAATGGGTTTTCTCAACCAAGGTTTTAATGAGGATCCTTATCTCGTCAATGCCTTTTCAGGAACCACCAAGAAGCTTAAAGAGGAGTGATCCAAGAACTAATCATGATTAGATCCTTTAAGCTTCTTATTTCTTTACGTATTGGCGTTTTATTTGAACTTTGCCATATTAGAGTTTTGCTTCATTTTGAAGCATTACTATTTAAACTCTTTGTTGCCTCTTTTGGCTTTCTTTAGCTTTCATTTTAAACAAAACAAGAGATTTCTCTCTAATGTAAGTTCATACTATAAAGGTGTGTCTTATCCTTTGGAAAACCTCTTAGTGAGTTATATATAAGAATTTGAGAGTGTATCAAGGTTTCATCATCCCCTTGTGGTCTCTCTTCACGCCATCTTTTCTTTCATTTCATGCAATTTCATCTTCATTCATCACCACCACCGCACGCCCCACGCACGCTCACCCGCACGCCGCTCATCGCCGCTCACGCTCGCCGCCGACCCAGTCTTCACCCCATCGTCATTTTCTCAAACTGTGTGTTCTCTCTCTAGTTTCCCTCGATCGATCTTCATCTTTTCATACTCAAGGATCCTGTTTCAGGTTTCACCCCCATTTGATGTATGCTTGGCTAGCAAAGAAGTTGAGACCGAACCGGAGAAGGCATCTATTGAAGTTTCAACTAGGCCAATCACTCGTGCACAAGCTAGGAGACTTGCCAATGCATTGATGAAGGTTTGAGCGGAGTTAGAGGTTTGCTATGATTATTGGAAGAAGGAGGAAGAGCCGGTCATGTATCACTTCCTCACATCTCCTTCTACCCTCTAAGTCTGTTCTTAAGAGATCTTCCGAGTATTCTTTTCCCTTAGTAAGTTTTTTCCCAATTGGGTTTTCTCACTAAGTTTTTAATGAGACCATTGCACTAGACCTCGTCTCAAGACCACACCAAGGGAGCATATTCAAACGGTCTTATTGCCGTTGGGAGAACTCTCTTTGGTTCTATCAAAGTGTTGCGTTTTGTTCTTTCCCTTTCTAAGGTTTCCTTCCTTTTCAAGTTGGATTATTTAAAGAAGTTATAGTCGTTTTTGGCAAAGTAACTTTCAAACTTTTATGCATGAGATTTTCTCTCTTTGGAAGTTCGCTACGGATGAGTCATATTCCTTAGGGTTTTGGTGTGTGATATCCAAAACCAAACCTTTCTTCATTCTCAAATCGTTATAAGTTTCTTCCTCTACTTTCCTAAGCAAATCGCTAAAGCATTAGATCATCGGCCGGGAATCAAGACTACATCTTGTTCCTCCGTCCATATCTCGTCTTATCTTTATTTTGCCTCGATCGATCTTCTTTATTTCTCATAAGATTAAGTTCCATCGAAGGGTTTTGCATTTGGAGTTCAAACGGACGAGGAACTCGAGCAAGTTTTATCTCGTACGGCCGGCGGAGCCGTACCGTGCATACCACGACGACCTCAAGCACATTCTCCGATCAGATCTCGCTGTTCCAACCATCTCTCTCTATCGTTCCTCATTTTTTATCCTTAGAAAGAACTTCACCGAAGGGCGTCAACTTTGGAGCTGTTCTGGTCGAAGGATTCTCCACCATTTCTCTCGTACGACCGACGGACGTACCCGACAACCACAAAATCACTCCTCCAAGCCAAACTCCTTATCACTCACTTCCTCTCGTTTGAATCTCTTATTTGTGCTTATTTAAGAGATCTGACAAGTTTGGTAACTTTTGATCACATGTTTTGCGAGATCTCAACTCTTAGACACTCCCACCGCCGCGACCATCCCCTCGTGATTCATCAAGACATGTTCGTTCGTGGGGAGATATACATCAAGTGGTATCAGAGCCATCTTGACAGACTCACTCGTTAATCTCAGAGAGTTCTTCTTTCTCTAACTAAAGATTTCATCTTTCTCTCGTTGTAGTGTTTATTTGCTTTAGATTCTCAAAGAAACCCAAAAAGATTTATGCTTTCCGCTTGCTCTGGTTTTGTTAAGTTTATATCTGGCTCTGTTTAGACTGTTTCCTCGTTGTTTGACTCGAAAAGACCAAAAATTTATTGGCTTTCTTAGTTTTTATCGAATTTTGCTTTCGGGATTTCAAGTTTGAACCTTTGCCCAATCGTTTTGAGTTTTCTTGTGTTTCAAGTTTGTCACTTGTGTGAAAGACTTAAGCTTTCTTGGTCGACAAGTTCTTCCTTGAAGGTTTTCGACTTTCCTTATGAAAATTTCGGGGTTTTGTTACCATTTTGTTCAAGCTTTGATCAATCATCAATGGCGATCAAGAACTGAGTTTCTGTGTTTCTGTTGTTTGTTTGTGCAAGGGAAAACGAAGTAGGTATACGCAAAAATCAGTCTTTGAGCTTTTGGGACAGCTGGCCGCGCGTATATCCCTCTCGAGTTGCTTTTGGGACCACCGTACCAGTCGGCAACATGCATCCGTACAACAACTCCTTTTTTTCTCCAATCATTAGCTACAACCAAAGAAAAAAGAGTTAACCGTTATCCTCAAAGAGAAAAGGGCATAATAGTAAGAGAGGCAAGAGAGGAGCGAGACAAAGCTCACAAGGACGCCTCTTTTGGTCCTCGTCCTTTGATCCGTACGTCTCACCTACGTGCCAAGTCCCAAACTTGTCAACCACGACAATTCATTCTATTTTTCCCCCAAACTTTGACCTTAGTATCTATCCGATTCCAACCTTTTGAACTTTTTCTTTTTCTTTTTCATTCTTCTTTTGACCTTAGGGAATTCCTTATTCCTAGACTCTTTTTATCTAACTCCAAGGCTTTATTTTTTTCTTTTCTTTTTCTCTGTTTCTTTTTCTTTTATAGCCTTACTCTTTTGGAGTGTCTTATCTTTTTATTTCTAGAGTCTACTAAGCCATTTGGCTTTTCTTATCTTATCCCTTTTTATTTATATCCATTTTTTTTTCTTTTTCTCTTTTCAGGCATTTTCATGCCAGACTCATTATTCCAAAACCTTAGTTCTACCCATAACCAGATCGAAATCAAAATCGAGAGTTGACTAGGTTTTTCTTTTACTTTTTAATCAGACCCCAAACATCCTAGACTACCCAAATAGATGTTCTCTATTGTCGCTCTCTATACTTTTAGGTTTTTGCAAAATTGCAATCACTGAATTTAAAAGGAGAACTTACATAAGTGTTTAGGCCAAGGGTGCAAAAGGGTTGAGAGGGAATCATTTAAAAAAAATGAGAATGACTGGGCAGAAAGTGTTTCGGTCTAAGGTGCCCAAATTCGTGCTTGAATATAGAAGATACCGTGAAACATTATGCAGCCAAAATCATGTTAATTATAGTCGGATTAAAAACTCATATTATTGTGAAAGCAATCC
>OVAO01001603.1:0-14664 GCA_900406285.1 Biscutella auriculata
AATAGTCCATAAAGAATAAGATATATTTTAAAATGCTAGAATTTTTGTATTTTGAGAAATTATATTTATTTGGTGGATAATAATACATGAAAACCTAATCTTTTTGTAAAATGGTATAATTTTGTGTTTTAGGAAGTTATGCTCATCTGGTGGATAATAACTCACAAAAAATGAGATTGTTTTTAAAAGCTAGAATTTTGTTTTTTTATATAGAAGTTATGCTGATTTCATGGATAATAATTCCAACAAATAAGAAATTTTATAAAACACTATTTCGTATTGTTTTAAATTATGTTGATTTGATGGATAATAGTCTATAAAAGTTGTGAGTCTTCGAAAATGCTAGAAATTGTATTTTGCAAATTTTTGAAGGTCTCTTGTATAATAGCACACAAACACCGAGCAATTTCGCAAAACGTTATAATTTTGTATTTTGATAAATTGTGCTTATTTGATGGATAATAGTCCATAAAAATGGAGATGTTCTATAAAACTATAAATTTTTATGTTTTATTAAATTATGATGATTTAGTGGATAATATTCCATAAAAATTTAGAGATTTTATAAAGCGCTAGAATTTTGTACTTAGAGAGATTATGTTGATTTAATGGATAATAGTCAACAAAAAGACAAATTTTGTAAAATAGTATAATTTTTTTATTCTAGGAAATTGTGTTCATTTGATGGACAATAGCCCATAACATTGAGTGATTGTATTTTGGGAAATTAGGTTGATTGGTAGATAGTAGTTCATAAAAACTTAGACATTTTGTACCAAGCTATAATTTTATATTTTCTGAAATTATTTTGATTTGATGGATAATACTTCATAAAAACTAAAAGATTTTTAAACACTATAGTTTTGTATTTTGGGAAATTATGCAGATCTCCTGGATAATAACAACCTACAATAAATAAGAAGATTTTGAAAAAGCTAAAATTTTATATTTTGGGAAGTTATGCAGATTTGATAGATAATAGTCTACAAAAAAACTTAGAGCTTTTTAAAAATGTTTGAATTTTTGGGAACATATGCTCATTTGGTGAATAATGGTCTTAAAAGAGAGATTTTGTAAAATGGTATAGTTTTGTATTCTAGGAAAATTATTCTCATTTAATAATAGCTTACAAAAAAATGAGAGATTTTTAAAATGATAAAATTTTGTATTTTATAGAATGTATGATGACTTCATGGATAATAGTTCACAAAATGAGAGATTTTATAAAACAATAGAATATAATACTTTTATAAATTATGTTGATTTGGTGGATAACAGGCCAAATTTTTTTAAAGATTTTGTAAAACACTATAAAATTATATTTTGAGAAATTATGTTAATTTGGTGGATATGAGTCCACAAAAAAAAAGATTTTGTAAAATGGTGAATTTGTATTTAAGAAGTTATTCTCATTTGGTGGATATTAAACCCATAAAATGAGAATTTTGTAAGACGTTAGAATTTTGATTTTAAGAAATTGTGTTTATTTGGTGGATAATAATATATAAAAACTGATAGAGTTCATAAAACTATAGAATATAATATTTTGAGAAATTATGTTGATTTGGTGGATAATAATCCATAAAATTAATCTTTTTGTTAAAAGGATAGTAGAATAAACAAAAATTACTAAAAAAATAATGAAATCAAGAAACTGCCTCTTTCGTTCAGCAATTGAACAAATGGGTGTACATAAAGTAAAATATTAAATTGTTCGATTTAAATAATTATTACCCCTTCCTTTAGTTGATGACTTGATGTATAGTGATTTCAATTCTTGATATCAGTTTTTGTGAGATTAAGAAAAACAAACAAGAACATTCAATGATTTGTCTTCTTTTCCATAAATATCTCCTATCTGTCCCTTTTTTATACTCTTGCTCATTTATTTGATTTATAAGCAAGAACATCTTTTGATCTTTGAATTACATGTTTTTCAATCAACAATTAAGAGTAATATAAACAAGAATATAATGGGAGTAGGGTTGTTAAANGGATCATTTCTAAGAGTTTGGGTTTTTGTATAATTTTTGTTGTTGGGTTAAAGTAATTAGAAATGCAAATGTCACTTGAAACAATGATTTATATTTTCATGTTAAATTAGTCTTCCATTGAACAAAAATTACCTTGGAGAATGAAAAAATGGATTCATAAAAATCCCAATGTCAATTAGTGAAAGCAAAACATAGACCATGTTCATATGTTTCTTCTTTACTTCATATCCAATTCACTTTTTTTTGCCCAAAGATTTATCTTCTTCCTCTTCACTCTATTTATACTCACCTACTCTCTTTTCTACTTCTTCACAACTATCTCTTGTTTTCACCCACAAAAAAAAAGATTTTTTCCCCATAAAGAGATTTATGTGCCAATCGAGCCTGTGTCTGAGACGACACTCTGGAGATGCTAATTCTTCAAGAAATAAATACGAGCAAGGCTGCAAAAGTGCATTGTTATAAATTTTGAACCATATAGACGAAAGATGTTTATTTTGCTTCTCATAATTCTTCTAATAACAACAGTTTCCGTTTTTAATCATCTAGAAATCCCAAATCCAAATTGACCTAGCAAATAATGAAGTTTGTTCACCTATATCCTGATAGAACAAGAGAAATTATGGAGGCAAAAGTGTCAAAGATAGAAAAAGAAAACAACAGAGTTCCTGGAATTAAAGTAAAACTAATAAGTGCAGCAACATAGATTTTAGGGTGAGAACACAAATAACAAAGAGTGTTTCTCTTTAGGAGCTTTGTGACTTGTCTTTCTCTAATTATAGACCATATACTTGGGAGTAGCACTGAACTTTTGATAACCTTTAATGACTTTGTTCACTGCGTCCAGAAAATCTTTCTCTGTCACTGTTTTTCTCCTCGCTCTGATTGCATACATCCCAGCTTCAGTGCATACACTTCTTATATCAGCTCCTGTAAAAACAATACCCAATGTCACAACGAATCTTAAGAGACCCATGAGAGCATGCTGCTTCATCGTTGGGATCATTACCGGTTGAGTTTGGGCACAGGCGAGCAAGGAGTTCAAAACGGATGTCTCTTTCGCAGTTCATGGTTCTTGTGTGAATCTTGAAGATCTGTGTTCTGCTCTCCAGATCAGGAAGCCCGAACTCAACCTTACGGTCAAGACGTCCAGGACGTAAAAGAGCAGGGTCCAATGTGTCAGGCCTGGTGGAGAGAGAGAGAGAGTAAATTTAGAAACACTAATGTGTCAAGCGGTATAATTGTGTTGTGCGGTTTACTTCAGGCTGTATAAGGATCATTTTGACTGACCTGTTCGTTGCCATGAGAACCTTTATGTTACCACGTGCATCGAACCCATCAAGCTGATTCACAATCTCAAGCATGGTACGTTGGACTTCGTTATCACCACCAACGCCATCATCAAATCTTGCACCACCAATGGCATCCACTTCATCAAAGAACACAATGCAAGCTTTCTTTGACCGTGCCATCTGGAAGAGTATTATACAATTATAGCAGCCTCAGCTAGACAATCCCATATAGCATTAGGAGTTTGAAAATTGATTACCTGAAACAGTTCACGAACCATCCTAGCTCCTTCACCAACATACTTCTGAACAAGCTCACTGCCAATAACCCTGATAAAGCAAGCATCTGTTCTATTCGCCACAGCTCTAGCCAGAAGGGTTTTACCGGTACCAGGAGGACCATAGCAGAGAACACCCTTGGGAGGATCTATTCCAAGCTTCACAAATTTCTCTGGATGAAGCATTGGCAGTTCAACAACCTGTACCAACAAACCATTAACAATTTCTTAGTAAGAAAAACTTACAGTAGTAATACAAGGTAAGATAAGGAACGTTTAAATACCTCTCGCATCTTCTCAATCTGCTCCTTGCAGCCACCGACATCATTGTAAGTTACATCAGGTTTCTCTTCCACTGTCATCATAGTAACACTAGGATCAATTTTTGGAGGCAGAGGAATCTGTATCTGATATTTGTTCCGATCAACTCTGCAGATACAAATCAAATGCGTAAGACTTTCGTAAGTATTCATTCATAATGTACAATGACGTAAGGGGTTTGAACTGAAGCAAAGAGAAAAATAAAGGATAGCTTTCTCAGTTCATAAACAGAAAACATACCCAACTCGCATTCCTTCTTCAATGTCAGTGGGAGAAACTTTATCGCCAAGTCCAACAACAAACTGCAGTTAAAAAGCAAAACTATATCAGTTATAACCAAACATCGAAAGACACTACAACACACTACAGCAGGCAGGGGATATAATGTACCTTAGCTATCTGCTTGACATTAATGACATACTTAGCGTCTTCAGTGTTTGGACTTATTATCTTTGTGCATCTAGCAACCTGGATAGGAATAGCGTACTTTAATCCCTTATAGTTAAGGTGAAAGAAGAAGACATTTCAGAGAAGTATCTAAGAAAGAAAGCCAACCTGCAGAGGTTGCTCCTCTTGCATCATCTGCTTGTCAGAGACGAGATCCCACTGACTGGGAGGAGCTAACCCAGTATCAGACTCCTTGATACCTGCAATGAAAGTGAGAAGCTCATCAAGGTTTTCATAAGCAACCAAATTATACATTTAATCATGCTATAAAACAGAAGTCACTGATCAAAGTAAGACCAACACTGTAGTAACATATAGAGCGTGCACATACCACAAAGATCGTTAATCTTCTTGGCGATCTCCTTGATTTCTTTCTCTACTTTCTTTATAGGTGCTGAGTAAGGCCCTAGCCCCTGAAGGTCAGCAAAAAAAGCATATGGAGAATGACTGTGAATGATTCCATTTCGTCTAATTTAAACAGTAAGACAAAATGAAAGTAGTCATTTGATTTCACAAAATTGAACTAAGAAAAAAATAATCAGGCTCATCGAATAGCAATAAAGAACGAATCTTAGCTCGAATCACTCAGGAGAAAACATCAAATTAGTTTGCAAAGATATGAAACTAAGCAAAAAAGGAATTCAAGAACGAAAGACCAAAGCTAGCAAAATTTTGACTGACATGGACTCACCCAAAAAGGGGGAGGGTAAATCAACTAAAAACCAAAGGTGGATCAGAAATTTCCGATGAACAAAAAGAGAAAAAAGAACTGGAAAACATGATTTAGGGTTAAAAGAGGGGAGGCATACATAAGTCTTGAGGAGAGCGATATCATCTTCGTCAAGGGGACGAGGGTTCTTCTCGTCTCTGATCTCATCTTCAATATCTTTACCCATTATTTTCCCGAGATAACGATCGGTTGATATTTCTTGCCGAAGAGGAAATATACCTCTCGTCTTCTTCCCTTCGCTCTACTATTTTTAATATAATACCAAACTCATGTTCTCGATCTGCTCATGTATCTTTTTAATATAAACTCTAGGTTAATACCCATGCATAAATATTGTAATGATCAAAATTATTAATAATTATATATAATATATAATATAAATTATCATTATTTTTTTCTTAATAAAAGTATTGAATTATACGAAAACAAATTTATATTTTTGTATATTATTATAATTTATTCCTAAAATTTTTATGCTAAATGATAATAAAAAATAAATTTAGTCATTTTTGTTTCAAAGTTTTACATTCACATAATTATCCATAAATAAACAAAAAACGTGAGCTATAATTTAAAATAAAACATCAATGTTTCTCTTTTAATATAGAAGAAGATATTTTATGAAAATTTATATTCTAGATTTAGTTAATCGGAGGTTAGTTGATTAAATTTGTATTGATCTTTTAAAAAAAATTATATTTATCTTCAAATAAATATATTTATCTAACAATTTGATCGAATCTTTCTTTGTTAGAAAATTGTATTTATGTTTTCTAATTATTAATATTTATTTCCTTAAACAACGAAAAATTATTTACTTTAATCAAATTATTTTTGGTTAAAAATTTGTATTAATGTTTTTCAATGGTTATATTTATCTTCAAACAAATATAATATTTAAAGAATAATTAAAGAACCGAATTTTTTTCTAGGATATATTTTTCGTAAAAAAATTGTTTATCTTCAAGTAAAATATTTATCTAAAATTTTTCTTAAATAATCAAAATAAAATTACTTTGATCGAAATCTTTGTTGGTTAATTTTCTTATTTATGTTTTCTAATTATTAATATTTATCTTCAAGTAAATATATTTACTTAAAAATTTTCTTAAACAACGGAAAAATATTTACTGTAATCGGATTTTTTTTTGGGTTATAAATTTGGCTTAATCTTTTTAAATTGTTTATATTTATCTTCAAGCCAATATAATATCTAATAAATATTTTTTTAAAAAAATTAGGATTAATTTCGTAATTTGTTTAAAAGTTATAAATAAATATTTTTTATTAATAATATATTGTTTGACAACACGGATAATAATAACCTATGAAAAAAAATAAACATAAATCTCTTTGGCATCAGGTTTTAGATATTAATTTTTTAAAATAAAAAAATTTAGAAAAATTGTAGACTTGACACGTGACCTCCAATGCTTAATATATAAGATGATTTTTTTTTTGGTTTAAAATTCGAATTAATCTTTTTAATTGTTTATATTTATCTTCAAGCCAATATAATATCTAAAAAATATTTAAATAAATTTTTAGGATTAACTTCGTAATTGTTTTTTAAATTATAAATAAATAATAATAATCCATTAAAAATAAATAAACATAAATATGTTTGGCAACAGGTTTTAGATATTAATTTTTTAAAATAAAAAATTTAGAAAAACTATAGGCTTACACGTGACTTCCAATGCTTCTCTTTTAATATATAAGAGGATTTTTATGGTTTAAAATTTGAATTATTCTTTTTAAATTGTTTATATTTATCTTCAGACCAATATAATATCTAAAAAATATTTAAACAACTTTTTTAGAATTAATTTCGTAATTGTTTTTTAAATTATAAATAAATAGTTTTTATTAAAATTATATTATTTGACAACATGTTTTAGAAATTACTTTTGCCACAATTTCTTTTTTTAATAATTTTGTCATATAATAGCAAATAATTAAATAAGTTTGTTATATTTCGGTGGTAAAATTATTCTTGTAATTTGAGAAAATAAGAAAGATTCAAATGTTGTTTTATAAAGGAGCAAGGAATCAAAAAGACAAAAGGAAATTGGAGTCGTGAGTTGGCTTCAAACATCTGAAAATTTGTCCTAAAATAATGTCAAAAAGATTTAGACTAGATTGCGATACTTAAGAACATGGTTCTTATTGAGATGAAAGGCTTTGCAAATCTCTATTATCTTCTCCTCGCTCAGTCCTTCTTCGGTAGCTTCTCCAAGTAGTTGCAATAACTCTTCTGATGGCAGCAAAACCTGTTTCACCATAAACACAAGACAAAAGGTAAGAAACAGGAAACAACTTTTATGATTGAGTTTTGTTTTGTGACAGAAAGATCAGCCTACACATGTGGGAGATTGAGATCCTTGTTCAATGTAGTTGTTCTTCTTGCTTTCTTCTGCATCATCAGTTGAGTCTTGTTTCTGAGGATTTGACTGGTTTGAGATCAGCTCAAGTAACTTCTCACTTCCCTGCAGAAGTCGATAAAAATGATTACAGGTTTCTATAAAACCTATAAAAGGAAGTATGTAATGAGAAGAAAAGCATGAGAGACCTGAAGAGCTCGCCAATGAGAATACGTGCGGAATAAGACCCAAAAGAATGGTATGTTCGGTAACGGTAATATCTAAATCAAAAACAAAAAGCCTTTGGTGGTTATGAGACTCTCCTGAAGTTTCTTGAGGGCCAGGTTCAAAATATACATACCATAAACGCACTGGTCAATGGAAGCAGAGTTACCGAACCAATTAAGTACTTCTTGTGCAGGATTGTTCCACTGGAAATCATGTGTTACACAAGGATTCAGAATTCTCACTACACAAAAACCCCATGATACACATTTTTATCCATTGAGACAACAGGTAACAAAGTGAATTTACCTCATGGCAATGTGATGAAGTCTCCTGCGTACAAGTCTAGGATCTAAACTGAAACATTTTACACGGATAAGCTAAAACAGTAAACAAGAACTAGAGAGATACTAATAGGTCATCAAGCATACAGAAATTCAAGAAGAGGAGAGAAAATAGAACCTAGGAGGATAAGTGAGTTCTACAGAAGTGACTTCCTTAGATATAGACTTCAAGAAAATCTCAGACGGTTTAACACGAGCCAGAAGCTTTAATCCCAACCTATATATATATACAACAACAAATACCACACAGTCTGACATTTAGCCTATCAACAAACATAGACCAAAGCCATATAGCTTCAAGAAATGTCTCAAAATACACAAAAAAGTAGAAAATGTACAAACCCATGCATCTTGTTCTTCATTGACCCTTCAGGAGCTTTCTCAAGACCCATCCAAGCTTTATTCATCTAACCATTACAACAACAACAACAAGTCGTAGACCTTATTCAATGCTCGGAGGTTTCTACATCAATATCTATATATCTATTGTAAACTGTATACATAGAGGCAAAAAGGTTTCAATGTAAAACACCTTATCAGAGATGAAATCAACGAGAAGCTCAGCGTTGGCATTGATGGGCTTCGATTCAGAAGATAATTTCTTCCACAAACCTCGTAAAGTGGTGGGAGTAACGCCGGAGGGAGATTGAGAAGCAAAAGGATCAACAGATCTGCTGAAACACCATTTCTTCCCTTTAATCGGGAAAACCACCAATCTCGCTCTCATGATCACTCTAAAAATGAAAGTGAAAGAAAATTAAAAAAAAGAACTTTGAGAAAAGCTCCTATCTTTAGTTAGAAAATCGAAGCTTTACCGCGACGACAGACTAAACCAAATATTTCACGAGGAAAGTCGAAGAAGCGGCGGCGCGTCTCTGAACAGATATATATACAAAATCCTCATAAATGGACAAATGTGTATATATATTATATACATAAATTAAGTATCGTGTATGTAAATAGAGAAACAGTCTTTGGAATCAATAATCGACTAACAATTCGGTGGTATAAGAAAAGGAAAAGGTTAGTATTTATTATCAAATCACGGACCTTTGGATAAGCTCTAAGTTAATTAGAAACTATATATGTGTGGCTTATCCTTCTTGATAAGTAGAGGAACAAGAACTTCCCTAATGTATTGTTCCGTATAATCTTACAATACATTCTGCTCCTGGTCTGAATCAGCTCCCAATGCCTTTCTTCAGGTCCCTTTTTCCAACATTTATCATGCGGTTATGATTTTACTCAAATTATCTGGCTTGCTAACTGCATATGAAGAAAGGATATTAGTTTAGTAGTGTTTTCTTCAGTTTCTTATCTCCTGGACATGGCTCTTTGGTTTGATCTCTTTGTTCATTACATTTCTGTCGAGTTTTTGCTGTGAAGTATATCCTAAAAAAACCCCTTCTGTTTAATCTTGCAGATATTGCTACTATCCAACCTTCCTTGCAAGCTCATCTTGTTCCATTGGGGGCTCAGAGTATTATCCAATGCTAAAACTTCACACCATCCATGGAAACAATCCAGTTTCTCGAAGAATTTGAAATTTAACACTGGTCAGATTCATGTACGAAGAGGAAAAGTCCTTATTACTGCAGTGACAACAACTCTTGAAACCAGATACCTGACTCAGAAGGATAATGAAAAAATACATTCCTTGTCTTCTGCTTCTTCAAAACCCTCCTCTAGTGATCGAATTGGCCAAGGGTTGGAACAAGTGGATGACAGAGAAAGGTTGAGAAGGATGAGGACTTCTAAGGCAAATAGAGGGAACACTCCCTGGAACAAAGGCAGGAAGCATAGTCCAGGTGACTTAGGTTACAATACATCGACCTGCAGTTGCTTCTAATTGGAAACATTTTAATTATTTTTTCTTCTCTGGCATTTATGCAGAACCCTTACTGAAGATTAGAGAAAGGACAAAGATTGCAATGCAAGACCCTAAGGTGATGTCGTGTAAGAATGGTTCTATATGTCTTCTTAAAGGAGTTGACGGTAGTAACTCTTGTGTTATTCTAGTCTTGAGGTATATATAACCTTTAGGAAAGTAGTTGCAGGTAAACCTTATGTTATGTCAAGGCGCTTATGTTTGCTTTACGCTTCAGTTTTCTCAATCCCTCTTAGAACCTCTGTGTCTTCTTCCTGCGCAGATCAAGATGAAATTAGTGAAAATCTCAGCCACGCACAAAAGTCAGTACCGATCTTTTGAAATTTTATCTTGATAAAACCTTTAGTTTTTCTTGTGCTTTTGTTACTATATAATGATATATTCACAAGTTTACATGATTTTTACAGCAAGGAAACGCGTTTGAAAATTGGGGTGGGAGTGCGGATGCGATGGGCAAAGCTAAAAGAGAGGAGAAAAGTGCAGGAGACATGTCATTTTGAGTGGCAAAACTTGTTAGCAGAAGCTGCTAAAGAAGGATATACAGACGAAGGAGCTTCAATGGGATTCTTACGAGACCTTGGATCAACAGAATCAACTGGAAGGGCTAGAAAGTGTGGAGCAGAGGAAAGCGTTGAGAGGAGCTAAAAGTAACAGAAGAGCACCAAAATCTCCCGAACAAAGAAGGAAAATTGCAGAAGCAATAGCTGCTAAATGGGCTGATCCAGTAAGTTGTCTAGTGATTTGATCAGATCAACTTGTGTTATATTTTATTCTTGGCCATACTTAAATCAGTTGGTTCTCTTATCAGTCTTACCGTGAAAGAGTTTGCTCCGGCTTGGCAAAGTATCACGGTATACCTGCTGGTGTCGAGAGACGTCGTAGGAGACCAAGTGGTAATGATGAGTCCAGAGAGAAGAACTCTACAAAGAAAATTAGAAAGGATTCAGACACCGAAAGGCAAAGCAAAGTTCAAGTAGTGAAAGTAAGGAAGCACAAACCACCTGTGTATAAAGATCCATTGGCAAGTTCTAAACTTGAAATGATCAAAAGCATCAGAGCAAACAGAGTGGCCGAAGAATCTAAAAAGATGGATGCTGTGGAACGGGCAAGGTCAGTCAATTCAAAACAAAAGTTGTTAACCATTTCTCTGTTTGGAATTGTTAGGAGAAGTTTAAAAGAAGAAGAAACGAATGAACCTTTTTGCTTCTGCAGGCTTTTGATCTCGGAAGCTGAGAAAGCTGCGAAAGTCCTTGAGATTGCTGCTATGAAAAGCTCGGTAGTTCAAGCATCTTTGTTAGAGAGTAAAAGGCTCATAGCTGAAGCAACACAACTGATTTGAATGTATAGAGATGAGGCAAAACGCTTCAGATGAAGACGAGACTTTGCACATATTTTCTCTCGCCTCAGTCTAATGAGAGCGAAGATACAAACGATAAAGAACAGCCAGGAGAGATTAACGGAACTCACACATTCCCGATCAACTTAGAGAATCTTCACTTAAACTTGAGATCTAGCGAGTTGCAGAGAAGTAGAAAGAAGTCAGTTTCTGAGAAGGAACTCAGGATGATTCGGCAGCCAAACGGAGCCAAAGTTCATCCAACATCAGAGTCTAACGGAGCTATTCCGAAGCAGCTTAATTGTGTCTTCTTTCAAATGGACACGTCTTCAAAAAGAAGGCATATTGAGAAGTATTTATACATTAATTATGTCACACTCTTGTATGTTCTTTTTGTCAATATAATAATACTCTTGAGGTGCAATAGTTCAATAGTCAAGTGTTAAAAGAGTACCACTAATCCTTTGATAAACAAAAACATAGGAGGCCAGATTCTCTTATACAGCGGACTACAAATGTGACATGAACCATCCGATCTAACAAAGTGAAGCAAGAAAAGTCTCTTGGAAACAAGTCGGATAATTGAGTGATTTTTACTCACAGACGAGTAATGACTGCTTCGACTTCTTCTGGAGTGTAGAGATGATAAGCTGGTGCTACCTTGGCAATGTCCACGTTATTTGGAGTTACCTACACAAAACAAAACATTTAGATGAATCAAAAAAAAAAAAAATTTTGTTAATTATAATGTTTTGTACCTTTTCTTCCATAACTTGCTTGAGGATAGATACAGCAATCGTCTCAGCCTCTTGAAGAGACAAATCCTGCAACAAGTTAATGAAACTATGGGTTTTAATGGCAAAATTAAATGATGCAATCAGAGTAATTAGTTTGAGAAATAATTGGAGAAGGGTGAAGTTACTTTGTTGAATTGCTCTTGAAGAGAACTGTCAGCTCCTTCTGAGCCTGAACCAATTGCCTTTGCATTGCACTGCCAGAATGTTCCTGACGGATCTGTATAGTATCTATAACAAGAAAAAATAGTTTACAATGAGATCAACTAAATTCCTCAGAAGTGAATCATATCAGTCGAAAGAAAGCTCAAGTGAATAAGAACTTACAAGCTTGGTCCGTTTTCATCATGACCAGCAATGAGAAGAGATACCCCAAATGGCCGAGACTGTAGTAACATTGACGGAAAAGGAGAATTATAACTCATGTCGAAAATGAGTGTATGAATCGACTAATAACTAAATATGGATTTCCTACTATCACGATTTTTGTTTGGTAATCAATGATTTCAAATTAATCATAAAGCATAAGCCGAGAGATGTGGAAGAAACTATAGATTCCAATTTGATTATTACCATCGATTCTTCATCTCCTTCACCAAATCGTAGAGCCAGATCACACAGTGCTTGCGTTGTTGACTCTACGGTCATTGGCTCACCATACGAGAATCTATGGTTCTGTACAACAGAAACTAAGTAGTCAATAATAACATAATTAGTCTTATGAAGCTAAAAGAAATGAACCGATAAAACAGAAACTTCACCTGAGTCTCAACTCTTGCATGCTCAACAAGTGTACGCGCGTCAGCAATTAAACCGCTCATGGCACAACCAATATGGTCATCAATTTCCATGATCTTCTCCACACTGCTCGGCTCCTGAAAGAAAAAAAAGGAAATTTTAACATAAACTGAGAAAGCAGATGTCACCATAACTAACATGGAATGCTTTATCATGTCGTCAGATTCCATGCGCAATGCAACTTCTGAAATTTAATTTGTAGAACATAAAACCCAACATATCAGAAGTCAGAAACTAAACCAGTAAAGGCGAGGTGATACGCTTCTCGACAGCTAGCACAACTCCCTCTTTTGTCTTCACTCCAATTGCAGTAGAACCAAGCTGCAACAATTACATAGGCAACAGAGTCTCAAGTCTCTCAAGATATATAACACATACACAGTGAAAAACTTAATTACGGAGATTAAACACGGAATTGTTAGCCAAAATATGTGCAGTGAATTAACCAATCAATGAAACCACCTAAATCATTTTCCAGAGGAAACCCTTTCTTCAAATTTTCATGATAATGCTGCTATCTAGTTTTTAAGAAAAGTAAGAGAAATTTTACCCTGGAGCTTCAAAGGCAACAATTCCTGAGGATATAATGTACCCACATTAAGAACTACCAGCGATTCAACAGGAAATACGAGCCGAATTAGTGCAAGAAGATAAGCAATCAAAGAATACACCTCAATCAATTTCCAGGAAAATAAAAAAAAAACTTTCTTCAACTTTTGTGGAAGCTTCTATATATTTTTGGAGTGGAAACTAAAAGAAATGTTACCTTGATAGCTTCAATTGCATACTCGACTTGAAACAACCTCCCTTCAGGAGAAAAAGTGTTGACTCCTCTGTCATATTCAGTCCTTGGAGAGACAAAAAAAAAAAAAAAAATTCAAAAATCAAGAGAGGGGATTGACGAAAATTGCAGTGAACACAGTAGCAGAAGAACATAGTTTTGGTCAATACGGAGGGACAGGAAAAGTGATAGATAATACCTAGTGAGAAACATCTTTTCTTCTTCTGCGTGTTTGGATCTGCAAAACCTTAAAAACTGTCGTCAGAACAAAATCAAAACAGTAGAAAGTAGATGGATCTGAAAACAAAATAAAAAAGGGAATCGAATGCACTAAGTAAAAAATGAACGCACCAGCTGCTGATTGATCTGCAAATCGACGAAAATGTTTGCTTTCAAAAGATTGCTCTTCTTTTTAGCTTCCGAAGATGCACTTCTTCTTGAACGACAAGCCAAATGGATTCTTCGAAACGCATCGTTTCATAAATGGGTTTTAATGGGTCTTATAATTTTATAATGGGCTCTAACTTATGTTTTCTTCAACAATTTTTTTATAAAAATGAACTGAAAATTACATATTTCATTGTTTCATTCTTAGTTGAGTTTCTCTCATCATCATGTCACATCAAACCTCCCAAAAAGCTTTTAAACTTTGTTACTTTTATCTTGTGAATTGTTTCTTTATCTCTCAATCTACTCTTCAAGAATTTCTTTTACTGTTATTTTTCTCTAATTGTATGTTATTTATCAATTATAATATATTAATTAAACAAAATCGAATTGGATTATAATGTGTGGAATCCGCTTAAAGGTAAAGATAAACTATTCAATAGAAGGCAATATCCTCTCAAAAGAGGATAAAATAGTTACATTTCAAAAATTTGTATCTTATAAGATAAGATAAAACGTTATAGACTTACACATACCAATCAAATATTCACTTTATCTCGAATAGTCAACTTAAATTAGATTGAAATAATAGTGTAGAATGTATAACTAAAAAAAAATATTTTTTTCATTTGAAATCTATAGTAAATAAAAGTAGCTATTTGGGGCTTCTGAGGCCATCCACATTGGAT
>OVAO01001604.1:0-14663 GCA_900406285.1 Biscutella auriculata
CCGAACATGAAGCCTTATAAATGTTTAATTATTCTACCTAAAAATATTTTTGAAAAATTGATGCCCCAAAATTTAAAATAAATTGATGCCCTAAAGCCTTTGCTTCATTGGCTTTATAGAAGGTTCGGGCCTGCTTATAGATCTAGAACATGTATGTTACGTCTGTTATGTCTACGTGTAATCTGTATCAAAAAAACGTTTTAAGGATCTAGAAGAAGTTAGAGGTAATTAACAAAGCAAGACAGAGTACGCGTTCTGGACGTACTCTGGATCTAGAAGAAGTTAGATGTAATTAACAAAGCAAGCCAGAATACGTGTTATGGATCTAAAATACTTGTTTTGGACATACTCTAGATCTAGAAGAAGTTAGAGGTAATTAACAAAGCAAGCTTGAATACGTGTTCTGGATCCAGAATACGTGTTATGGACGTACTCTGGATCCAGAAGAAGTTAGAGGTAATTAACAAAGCAAGCCAGAACACGTATTCTGGATCCAGAAAATATGTTCTGGATGTACTCTGGATCCAGAAGAAGTTAGAGGTAATTAACAAAGCAAGCCAGAACACGTATTCTGGATCCAGAAAACATGTTTTGGACGTACTTTGGATCCAGAAGAAGTTAGAGGTAATTAACAAAGCAAGTGAGAATACATGTTATGGATCCAAAATACGTGTTCTGGACGTACTCTGGATCCGGAAGAAATTAGAGGTAATTAACAAAGCAAGTCAAAATACATGTTATGGATCCAGAAAACATGTTTTGGACGTACTCTGGATCCAGAAAAAGTTAGAGGTAATTAACAATGCAGGTCAGAATACATGTTATGGATCCAAAGTACGTATTCTGGACATACTCTAGATCCAGAAAAGTTAGAGCTAATTAACAAAGCAAGCCATAACACGTATTCTGGATCCAGAAAAAGTGTTTTGGCTTACTCTCTTAATTACCTTTAGCTTCTTCTAGATACATGAATACGTCCAAAAAACATATTCTAGATCCAGAACACGTATTCTGGATCACGAGAAAACAGAGCAATTTGCACGAGGAAGAAGAAGATGATCGTGGATATCAAAATTCTTTTGATAAGAATTGCCATTATTAAGTAGTTAATTAAGTAAACTTGCCTAAAAAATAGATACAAAATTTGTCTAGATTTGTTTTTCCTTGTTTTAATGTCCGATTATTAATTAAAACATTCATTAAAGCTAACTTAGTCATATTATAAGTAAAATATGTGAAAAGTCTAATTGCACAAACACAAGATAAATGTGTCCCTTTTAACATAATTTTTTCTAAATTTTAACACACGAAGAAAATAGATTGAAAAAGAGACTCTAAGAGGGTGATTTAGCATTAATCTCAAAAACTAAGTCCGCAGAAAATAAAAAAGAATTTAAAAATAAAGAAATACATAAATAATAAATAATAATGGTTTTAAACACACATCTAACACAAAGTAAAAGGGTTAAAATACGTAGGAAAAAATGGTTCAACAACTAATTACTTGTATTGTTTATTGATGAACCACGAATACCTCAGACAAAAAGAAAGGTTTACATCCTGACTACACGACAAGAAGTTCCACGAATACAGTAGACGAAACATCTAATTCTGGAAAAACTTGGATAGCAAAAAGTTTTTGAATCTGACTTCCTTGGCACGAAAATGAACTATGTTTGTACACCTAACAGGCAAGACCACAAAGACGAGCATCTTACCACATCTAGTTACCCCTTGAATTCCCAAACGTTATAGTCGAACATATTATCAGGCTACAAAGCACACCAAAGCGAGCAAACAGACTAAACCACAACTGCCAACATACAATCACTCCCACTAGCAAAATCAATGGACCACTGTTGACACTTAACAAAGCGCAACAACACCCAAAGATATCCGACTAAGGCCAAAACAACCCAAACTAGCCCAAGACGCTGAAAAGATTAACAACCTTCAAAGACTCGCCAAACTGATCACCTAAATCAGCATCATCCCCGGGGAACACTACCCAACGACGAGCCCACAACGAAAGCCAACTTGAAACGGTGGGCCCACGTAGCCCAACAACTAAAGCTGCCAACACAAAACAAAACCAACAATGCGTACCGAAACGTAACTCCACAAAAACGAGATTAGATAGAAACTAATCGGACCACTACAACACCTAGATAGAAGACCAGACCCATAACCATACCACGAAAGCCGCGTTGTAAGTCGGCAAGCCAACACGTCTTAAACATGTAAGCAACAACCTAAAACACCAACATGACCAATTACCTCAACCATAGACAGCAACCGACGACCGAATTTCTCGCGCCGACAAAGGCACGTAAGAGCAAAGAGAAATCATCCCTACCCAAAATAGAGACACCATCAATGACCACCGGAAGAAGGCGCATACGAGCAACTCCGAGACAGAGTAAAATAACTCACGCACAAAGTTGGATGAGACCTTTTCCTCAAGACTCACACTAGACGAAGCCTAATTAACCAGAGCAAAGCCGAACTAGAACCAAAACACAAAAAAAAAACCAACAAAAAAACAAAGGTGAGGAGAAAGGACCTGACAGTAATGTTAAAGAAGTTGCCCTTTCGTCGGCTGACAAGAACAAACGGCAGAAAAACAAAACTTGTTGACAAGAAATAGAAAGATTTGACTTCATGTTTCATAATATTTTCTTAATGTTATTAAACAAGTATTTACAGCTACAAATATAAATTTAACACCAATGAAAAGAAATATCAAAACCATGAATAGAAAAAGGTTCAAAGGATGTTCCAGGTTAGCTCTTATATTAACACTTTGATCGGTTGTTTTATAAACAGGCATGAAATGATCGTTAGTCCTCCTCTGCGATAATCTCACCCTACTATACAATTATCCCAGTGTAAGAAATATTCATAATCTACCCTCCTCCACCGTCTTCGTTGTCTGCCTCTTAGAGGCAGAACCGTCTTCTTCTTTGATCGCTTCTTTTTCAGGCAAAACCGTGACAGTGTGCATAATTTTCTCGGGAAGAAGGAATCTATAAGTTTCTTTCTTCTAAAGTGACATGATCTCTTGTTGGCCCACAATGTCCTCTGCTATGACATCTTCCTCTTCTTCTTTAATTTCTTTTGCCACGTCAGCTTCTTCTGACTGCTCCGAAGATTCGTGTTATAGGTCATGCTCCAGTTGTTGCCATAACTCAGCTTCAATCATTCGTTCTTTGTGAGTTTTAATATTCATTGGATCCTCAAAATTGGCAAGATCAGTGGCTCGAAGAGCAGATGTTTCATCGTAATGAGAACACTCCACTTCTGATTTCCATTTCTAGTTGATTTCTTCTTCCATAGAATTAGTATTCGTGATAAGAAGAAGTTCTGAAGTTTCGACTCTAATATGGGACAATGCTTTAGAAGAATATAATTGATGCTCTGAGTTTGACTGAGAAGTAAGGGCTCTGCGCTAGGGCCAATTGCATGACCAAGAAGATAAGATTAATGCAGAGATGAGTCATCATACTTTGAGCTCTTCTCATCACAACCTAGGTAAAGTTTTCTTTTTACTCAGATTTTTTTTACTCTTGATTGCTATTAAAGTTCAGAAACATACTCAGTGATGTTTATTACCTATGTGTCATTAGACATTGGGCGTAACATTACACCATCACCGACAACTTTTGCTTTGGTAGTGACCATAAATGGAATGTGATCCTAGAGTTGTGGTTGAGTGATAAACAATGCTAAGAATTCGATTATGTTAGATTTGATTTCTCATATCATTTAGCTTAGTATATATTGTTACCTGAAGAGGATGGAAAGAGAAAAAGAGATTATATCAAGAATATGCAAAAGAGTTTTCCCAAGTGTATAACTGAAGCATTGTCAAGGCCATATAATTTGGGTTCTCTAGTCTAACCTCAATGTGCAAGTCATCTACTGATGCAACAGAAAATGCAAGCACCAAATTAGGTCTGTTTTTGATAATTACGATGAAGTCGATTTCAAAGTCGGTTAATTCCCAAGTCATAAACACAACTGAAAAACATAAGAACAAAAGCTTGGTCTTATACTTAAACAAGGCATCTATAGATAATTCAAAACTATTATGGATGAAAAACATATAACAATAGTAATAGAGATAGTTGTAGAGAGAATTTTCTACTCCCGCAATATATATGTTAAAAATGTAGTTGTTCCACCGTTCAAAGAGTGCCCTACGATCTACCAACAAAAATGAATAAAAACTTACAATGCATGGGGTAAGATATTGTCTTTAGTCTGACACATCGATATTTAGCAAATAACGAAATAAAGAATAGAGAATGAGTTACACAAAGTACCATGATTTTGTAATCTAGATATTGTTTAAGACCCTTGAGAAAATAAGGGGTGGCAAGTTTTGCTATATACTAGAAAACAACAATCAAACCACAATAAGTATATCCTGAGACCAAATTACTGACCCCTTTCTCGTTTATAACAGTATGATGAAATGGTACGATTCCTCCTATTGCGGCTATCAAGGTGTCCTTTATGCTATGAGTTCCACATATCGAGCATAAAATATATTTTGTATTGTAATCAACAAGAACCGTAAAAGTTGGCTTCAATTGTTAGGATAGTACATAATCTTCTACACTTATATCTTGTATATTATCATAGTCTACCTTCCTTATGTGTATAAACCCTACTTACCTCAATATAAGAGTTATCTTTCTCTTAATAAGATAGCATGGTATCAGAACCGTCATAGATCTAACATACTTTTTCTTTCCTTATTCTACCTTTTCTGCTCGCCTACTCTGTTCTTCTTTCTCGCACACTTTATTTCTGCAAACGTGTCTACAGTTCTCTTCTCGGCTCATTTCCTCTGTTTCTTTGCTTGCGTTCTCTTATTCTTCAAATATGTCTAAATCAATTGCTGAAAGAACTTCAGTTTTCAACTCGGCCAATCCTCATAGCACATTGCTCTTTGTTAACATATCTGGTAACACGAAGCTCACTGCGGCGAATTATCTCATCTGGAATCGACAAATACAAGCGCTCCTTGAGGGATACGAACTGCACCACTTCCTTGATGGCTCCTATGAGTTTCCACCTGCCACGATAGATAAAGATGGTGTTGTAGTTCCGAATCCGGCGTTTACTCCTTAGAGAAGATAGGATAGACTCCATTACAGTTTGCTTCTTGGGGCTCTCACACTACCGACCCAATCAATTTTTTATAATCCAAAGAGCATTAAAGACATTTATGATGGCTGCAACTTTCGGTACTCCGACTAGGGGACACATCAAACAACTTAAATTCCTGATCATATCATGAGTTAAAGGGTCGAAGACAGTGAGTGCGTATCTTCAGATACTCAAATCCAAATCAGACTATGTTAGGTAAACATATGGACCCGTAAAACTTGATTGAGCAAGCGCTGGTAGGCTTACATTAATAATTCAAAACGAAAGTTGACACGATCAATGAGAAGCTTCATGAGAAGCTGATAAACCGTGAAGCCATGTTGATCTACGTTAATCCAATTTCAGTCCATCCAATGGTGGCCAACGCCGATGATCATCATTCTCGCCAACTTATTAGGTCTCCCGCTTTTCATGCCTCACACCCTCTTGCCAACACCACACAACTGTCAGGTTAACCTCAACGCTTCACATATGCTACTCCTCGATTTTCCAGGTCGTAATTGGGCAAGTGCCAAGCATGTGGAACTCAAGGGCACATTGCCAGATACTGTATGGAATTCATGATGGTGTGCGGTTCATGTCCACGTTCGTTCTCCTTTCGTGCATAAGACACAACCTTGTCAACAAAAATCATCGCAACATCAACCCCGCGTCAACCCAGCTCTTCTTTCGGATTCTTCCACATGGCTAATCGAATTGGGAACTACCTCACAACATGCCTTCCGACATGGTGAATCTCTCACTTCATGCTTCTTAGAGTGGCGGGGAAGATATGTTACTTGGTGACGGTTCCGCATTGTCAATAACACACACTATTTCTTTTTTCTTCTCCCTCTTATACAGCTCCCTTCTAATTAAAAATTATTATATGTTCCTTCACTTGATAAGAATTTAATTTATGTGTTTCAATTGTGTAAGGCTAATAGTGTTTCATGTACTTTTACACCAATGTTTTTCCGTGTGAGAGATTTGGAAACGGGAACTCTTCGTTTGCAAGGCATTCCTAAGAATGGCACGTATGAATGGTTTAAGCTTCTTGACTCGTCTTGCCCCTCCCTTGTTTTTGCTTCCATAAATAAAACTTCGCTTTTTAGATTGGCATGCACGTTTAGGCCATCATGCTTTATAAATTCTTCACAAAACTATTTCTTATTTTGATTTGCATGTTTCATCTATTATTTTGTTGGCTAAACAATGTACTTCTTGCGCTATTAATAAGATGCATAAGTTACAATTTTCTTCGTCGACTCTAGTCTCTACTCATCCTCTTGAAATCGTTCCCTTTGATGTTTGGACTTCCCCAATTGTTTATGTTGATAATTTCAAATATTATGTGATTTTCGTGGATCATTTTATAGGTAAACTTGGCTCTAACCTTTTAAAATAAAATCGCAAGTCCATGACATTTTTCAGAAATTTAAAGTCTAAGTCGAAAACCGGTTTTAACATAAGCTTCAAACTCTCTATACTCACAATGGGGGTGAAAATGTTGGATTGCATGAATTTCTTTCCTTACGGGGTATCTCGCATATGACGTCTCCACCGCACACACTGTAACATAATGGTCTCGTTGAACGTCGTCATAAACATATTGTTGAAACAAACTTGGCATTCCTCTCTCACGCCTCTATGTCCTAAACCTATTGGACCTATGCATTTTCCACTGCGGTATTTTTTATTAATCGTATGCCTACTCCGGTTTTAGAACTTCACTCTCAATTTCAAAAATTGTTTGGTTTTGCTCCAAATTTCCTAAAATTACAGGTTTTTATAGTCTTATTTTCCTTGGACTCGACCGTATGCGATGCATGAGCTTGATGATCGGTCAACTCGTGTGTGTTTCTTGGCTATTCATTGACTCAGAGTGATTATTTACGTCTTTATTGCAACATCACGTATTTATACATCTCGCCATGTTATATTTCATGAAACTATTTTTCCTTTTTGTCTCGCTATCTTTATTGAGTCTTTTTTGTCAAACGATACACGCATAATCCTAGTATTGACTACCAAAAAACTTTTAGCCCTGTTGTCAAACCCGCGACTATTCGAGTGGTTCTCAGTACTGCAGTCTCACGCTCTTGGCCTCTGCGTCAGCTTGATGTCAACAATGTATTCTTACAAAGTACCATCAAAGAAGAAGTATTTACGGAGCAACTTGTTGGCTTAATCGATCATGACAATCCCCATGTTGTCTGTAAGCTCCGAAAAGTGATTTGTGGTCTCAAATAAGCTCCCCGGGCGCGGTATAATGAGTTGTGCAAGTTTTTTCTCGCCTCTGGTTTTGTCAACTCTCTTTTCGATGTGTCTCTCTTCATCTACAAACGCCATGATGTTCTCCTCTATATGTTAGTTTATGTTGATGATATTATCATCACATGGAATGACTGACATCAAATCACTCAGTTTATCGCTTCTCTTTCTCAATGCTTTTCACTTAAATATTTGGGTGATTTAACTAGGAGTTAAAGTTAAACGTACTGATCATGGCTTACATTTGGTGCAACGCAAGTACATTGCACATCTTCTAGACCAAATGAACATGTCGGGAGTCAAGAGGACTGTGATGCTCATGTGCCCGAATACCACACTTACACTTACGTTTGGCACGACTCTTCTTGACCCTACCCAATACCGTGCGGTCATAGGGAGTCTTTAGTACTTATCCTTAACGCGTCCTGGCATTTTCTTTGCCAGCAACAAGCTCTCACAGTTCATGCACTGCCTGACTTCTGAACATTGGATAGTTGCCAAGCGAATTCTCAGCTATGTTTCCGACACTCTCACTACAGGTATTTACTTTTATATCGTCGAATACTCCTCTAATTCATGCCTTTACTGATACAGATTGGGCGGGGAACAAGGATGAATATACTTCCACAGATGTGTATATAGTCTACTCTAGTTAATTGCGTGGTCCTCGAAGAAAAAAATCAGTGTAGCATGGTCCTCCACTGAAGCAGAATACCGAGTTATTGCATCTACTACCTCTGAGCTTTGGTGGTTGTTATCTCTTCTCTCGGAGCTTCATATTCTAGTTACCTCGCTACCGGTCATCTATTCAGAGAACATTGGAGCTACTTATCTTGTTGTGAATTCGGTGTTTCATTCCCAGATAAAGCACACTGCTCTTGATTACCATTTTGTGAGGTAGTTTGTGCAAGGAGGTCAACTCATAGTTTCTCATATTTCTACGACGGATCAGCTCATTGATGTTCTAATGTAACCCCTTTCTCGTGTTCGTTTCCAGCTCTTATCGGTCAAGATTGGTCTTATCTCTTTGGGTCGTCTTCTTGAAGGGATGTGTTAGGATAATACATAATCTTCTACACTTATGTCTTGTATATTCTCATATTATAACATCAATATCTACATTATGCAAGATTCGAAAACTAGTTCCCAACATCTTAAAAAGTGCCAAAAAGTCATTTTTTTTTTTTTTACTTTACCCCAACCTTAGGTTCATGAATAAAGACATTTTCCTTTGTAAAGCCAGTATTTTCTAAGGACAACGGAAATGTCAACAAGTGCATATAATATTCGAGTTCATTGGCTACTTCTTATCCTTTAAGCTCTATACCATCTTCACCACCGAATACACAATCAACTTTCAAAAGTCCTTGCAGTTTCAGTTGCACCATAAAAGTGTTCACTTTTAACCACGAGATGATTAAAGAAACCAAAACTTGTTTATGGTTATGAAGATCAAAACATGTTTTACCTGCATCTTGATGAGAAAATTGATCCCAAAAGCAAGATCTCCAATGTGGCATTTCTCGAGAGTCTTTTTTTTTTTTTTTCTCATAAAACCTGAATATATAAATCAAGAAACAGATATACAGCCAGAGTTAAAGTACAAGATAAAGAACAAGATAAACAGCCAGGAAAACAGGGAAAAATACCAAAAAACAAAAGAATTTCAATGGCCACTGGAATCAGCACTAAGCAAAGAGTGTAGCCAGGAAGGTCCCCCAATACTAAGATAAGAAGGTAGCCGACCTTCACGAGATACACTAGAGGCTAAGGCTATAGCCGGGGAGTTAGCAGAACGATGCACAAAAGAGAAGGTGATGGAGGAGTAACGAGCAGAAATAATAGCAATTTGAGAGAGGCAGTTACGAAACCGGGGCCAGTCTCGAGGGTTAGATAATGCATCAATAGCTTTCTTGTTGGAGACTTCAAAATGAACATTGGAATAATGCAAATCAAGAAGACTTGAAGCCGCCCAAATGATACCTTTAAGAGCAGCATCAGTTGCATTTTGAGAAGGAATCAAAGCATCACGGGCATGATGAAGTGGCATGGCAAGAGAATCCCGAACTAACCAAGCTGCTCCCATAAGAAGAGTATTGTTGCGCCAAGAAATATGGACATTACACTTGAAAGAACCAGACGCAGGTCTTAACCAAATTTGCTTCGGACTGAAAGGCAGAGGATTCCGACGAGAAACTTGCAGGGAGTGCCAATGACCGGATTCTTCAAAAGCTTTATTGGAGACCCATCTTGCATTTTCCATATATCTAGAGAAGACAAAACCATTTCGATTTTTCCAAATTTCCCAAGGGATCCAAGGAATAGCATTCCGAGTACAAAGAGGAATAGAAGAGTCCGCAACAAGATCTAACAGATAAGCAATATTGTGCTGCACTGAAAAGTTAGAAAAACCCGAAGAGGGAAAAGGAATACCCGAGAGAGCAAGGACCTGACAAGCAATGTCACACTCGAAAAGGGTATGATTAACTGATTCAGATTGACGATGACAAAGAGAACATTGGGGGTTAATAGGAACATGCTTTGAGATTAAACGATCACCCACTGCAAGAGCTTCAGAATAAGCACGCCACCAGAACAGGCGAATAGTAGGTGTTGTTTTAAGCGACCAGAGTTTCGATAGAGTAAAAGCATTCGTTCCAGGAGCAGGCAAGAAAGATGCTGATAAGAAATCATAGCCAGATTTAACAGTATAAGCACCTTGGACTGTATAAGGCCAAAGGAAAGTATCCTCACAGTTCAAAGAAGGCCGGATATTATGAATTAAATGAGCATCTGCACTGTTGAAGTACTGAGAGATTAAGGAATATGACCAAAGCCCAGAAGGAAGCATAAGATCGGATACTTTGGTGGGTGAATGGGCAGAGGTGGAAGCTGCTGGAGAGGGAGAACGTGGAATGGTCCCATCGAAAAGCCAATTGTCCTGCCATATCAAAGTGGAGCAACCATTTCCGATAATCCTGAGCAGACCTTGAGATAAAAGAGCCTTTCCATGCTGGATGCTCCTCCAAGCAAAAGAAGGTCTGCGACTCATTCCACTATCTAAGAAACTACCATTACGAAAGTAACGGTCCTTATAGGTTCTTGCCAAAAGAGAATCAGGATCTTTAAAGATCCGCCAGGCCTGCTTACAAAGAAGAGCTTGGTTGAACTTAGCAATATCCCGAAAGCCAATTCCACCAAGAGATTTTGGTTTACACAGTCGCTCCCAAGAAAGCCAATGGATGTTACGTTTATCCCCTGAATTATGCCACCAGAAATTTGCCAGAGCAGAATTGATAACCTTGCAATGATGCTTTGTCAACCGGAAACAACTCATGGCATGAATAGGAAGTGCAAGTGCAACGGACTTAAGCAAGACCTCCTTTCCTCCTGAAGATAGAAAATTAGAGTGCCAAGAGGTAAGACGAGACTGAAGTTTCTCCGTAACGAACGATAGCATAACTCTCTTGGAGCCACTAAAACATGGAGGCAAACCTAGATAGTCACTATTCTCACCAATAGAATTGATTCCCAAGAACTCAGCCAGAAGACACTGATAGTTCTCATCCATAGCTTTACCAAAGGAGATAGAAGACTTTTCAAAATTAATTTGCTGGCCAGAGGAGCTTGAGTATAAAGAAAGGCAACGAAGAAGCTTATGGCATTCTGGTAAGGTTGCTCGACAGCTGAAAAGACTGTCGTCAGCAAAAAATAAACGCTGCAACGAAGGACCTGATCTAGATATACGATGCCCATGAATCAAATTTGCAGCCTCTGCTCGTTTCATAACATAGTCTAACGATTCAGCACACAAAATGAACAAAAAGGGAGAAATTGGGTCTCCCTGACGGAGACCACGCGATGGGAGGATCATACCATGCGACGAACCATTCAAAAGTACAGAATAGGTAACTGATCTCACACAAACCATAATCCAAGAAACCCAAATGTGATTGAAACCAAAGCGATAGAGAATTTCTTCAAGAAAGTTCCATTCAACACGATCGAATGCTTTCGACATATCCGTTTTTAAGATAAGACCATCCTTTTGCCGAGAGGGATGAGAGGCTAAGCTATGATACATCTCATGAGCGAGCAGAATGTTGTCAGAAGCTAAACGACCTTCAACAAAAGCACCCTGAGAGGTCGAAATAAGCTGAGGAAGCAAACGTTTAAGTCTTGAGGAGAGAATCTTTGACACCACTTTGTAAAAAACGGAGCATAAGCTGATAGGACGGAAGTCCTGCATCTTAATAGCCAATTGCTTCTTCGGAATCAAACAAATGTGAGAGTAGTTCCAACCTTGAGGGAGAACTCCATCCGAAAAGAATCTCTGAACTTCCGAGATGAGATCAGATCCAATTGTTTCCCAATAAGCTTGAAGGAAATACCCAGTCATACCATCAGGCCCAGGAGCACGATCTCCTTTAATGCTAAAAGCCGCTCTCCGGATTTCCGATGGAGAAACCGAATTGATAAGCATCTGATTCATATTAGGCGTAACCCGAGGAGAGAATCCATCAAGGAGAAGGGATGCTGGCAGAGGATTTGACGAAGTGAACAAGTATTGAAAGTAATTCACCGCAATATTCCCTTTAGCACCCTCAGAGAATATGTGATTTCCATCATCATCAATTAAGCAAGGAATAAAATTCCTCAATCTTCGTTGTTGGACACTGCGATGAAAAAACCGAGAATTTTGATCCCCATCAAGAAGCCATCTATCTTTACACTTTTGCTTCCAAAACCTTTCCTCATTGAAAACAGCTTGAGCTAATCTATTTTTCAGATTAGATAGACGAGACCGGTCAGGAATTACCAAGCTTTCTTCATGATCCAAAGCCTGACGAAGAGAGACAATCTCCTGTTGGGAATTAACTTTCCGAGCACGACCCCAGAGAGATAAATTCCTTCTACAAAGTACTACTTTGTCGAAGACAGTTGAGCCAGCATCAGGAAGATTCCAAGTACGATGGATTAAAGACTTACAATCCTTGTTAAACCTCCATCTCTGATCAAAGAAGAACCTTTTGCTGTAAGATGGCGAAGATTGGAGAAGATGCAACACAATAGGCCGATGATCAGAGCCAAACTTATCCAAATAATGATATTGAGACTGAGGAAAAAGCTGAAACCAGGGATAATTACCAAAACAACGATCAAGACGACACTGGATCCAGTAATTAAACCTCCAACCACTCCATGATAAAGAGTTTCCTGAGAAAGGCAAATCTCTTAATTGGCAGGAGCTAACCATATTCCTAAAGCTGGAGAAAGATGATTGAGAACGAGGGGGGCCTCCTAATTTTTCAGAGTTATCGAGTAACTCATTAAAATCTCCCACAAGCATCCAAGCTTCAACTCTAGAAGAAGCGATATGAATTAACTTTTGCCAGACCAAATTCCTTCTATGACGATAGGGATCACCATATACAAAACTAACAAAGAAGGAAATATTACCATAGCAAATATTTACATCAATAATCCGATTACATGAATGAAGGATATTTACAGTGAAGGATGATTTCCAAAACAAAGCTAAACCACCTCCAATTCCTTCTGCATCTACACTATGAACAAAATCATAACCCAACCATTGACGTAATTGCAAGATTTTATCAGAAGAGCATTTTGTTTCCATGAGAAATAAGAAATCCGGGAATTGAGAACGACGCAACTCCCGTAACCGACGAATTGTCAGGGTACTTCCCAACCCCTGACAATTCCAGCTCCAGAAACTCATAAGGAATGCGGCAGCTCCGCCTGAGCCGCCAATGAGGGTTTAGGTGAAGAGTTAAGATTTCCAATTCTTCTCTTCTTAGCTGGAGTAACAGTTGGAGAAGCCGAGGTTGTCTTCATAGCTGAGGAGGGCTTACGACGACGCCAGCTTGAAGGTCTTCGACGACTGGAAGATCCAGAGACTGTCCCGGAAGCAGCAGACACAGAGTGTCCAACTGCATAACCCGTCGGATCAGGCAAAGGCGGAGGATTGGGAATTAGCTTTTCTGACATGATTATCTCATTATCCGGACAAATAGATTTGCTGCTACTAACTTCTTCATCTTCCTTGTACTGAAACACTAAACCTTTCCCTTTGTTGATGTCTTTTGTAATAGATGGAGGTGGTTCAAGTCTGAGAAGTCTAGAGTTATCCTCACCATTTGGATTTTGAAGAAGACTCCGCACAGAAGACTGAATACGACAAATCTTTGTCGCATATGGTGTACCATTTTCAGCCAACAAATAAGTTCTCATTTCTTCAAGTAAAGGCTCCGCAATTTTCCGGCGGCCAGTATTACGATCAAAACCTACCTCCTCTTCAGTAAGAATACCAAATAGAGGATCTGTTTCTTGCAAAATGATACTCTTAACAGGAGGCGGTAACACATCAGAGGTCTTTAGGAAGGGGCAGACAGCTTTATCATGAGTGAGTCGATGACATACATAGCAGCGACGCCTGATACGTTCAAATTCATAGTTAATTGTGATTTTCTCCCCTGAAGGCAGCTGAAGGATTTTGATCCGGCGAACTGGGTGAGATACATCAAAGATGACCCGAGCTCGAACAAAATCCTGGAACTGAGATCGCTCTTCATCGAAGGCTATATGAGTTGAGGGACCCACAATCTCAGCAAGATCAGTAATAGTTTTAACAGAGTAAAAATTGATGGGCAGGTTTCTGAGACGAATCCAAACTGGGAGAAAGTTTAAATAGTCATCAGGCGGTTGTTCTACCCAGCGTTGAAGCACCATAGACCAATCGTTGAAAGTCCATACTCCAATTGCTAAGACTCTCTTAAGATCTTCCTCATAATGGAAGATAAACTGGAATTTTTCTCTAGAAAGAGCTATACCTCGACAGCGATCATACACTCCCCATTTTCTGGGCATTGCGTGAATAACTTCCGTCATTTTCTGGCAGTCTGGATTGAGAAGTCTTCCAATAAGGCTTCTACGATGATGTTCTGGTGAACGATAAACAGGATCCGCCGGTATAANTTCTGGTGAACGATAAACAGGATCCGCCGGTATAACAAACGGTTCTTCATCTTCTTCAAGAATAAGAGTTTGAACAGCTTGTTGAAGAAGAGTAGAATCCATGATGCAAATAAGAGAAAAGAAGACCAGATGAAACCAGAAATATTATTGCATGCAAGAGAACACCGACAGATAAACAATCTCCGGCAGATTTCCTCCACGAAAGCTATCGCTCTGGAGAGCCCAGATTTTTT
>OVAO01001605.1:6145-16487 GCA_900406285.1 Biscutella auriculata
TTTAAGTTTATGTTATCCAAATGTGAAATCATGTCAACTTTTTAACAAACAGCATAACTTAGACCAATGGATAGTAAAGGCAAAATTGCAGAACATGAAATTGGAATCTGATTCTACATTAAAGAAATAATACCTAATTCAGATTTTCGGATCGGTTAGGCTGACTCATAAGGATCAATTCCCTGAGATCTTTTCTCAGTAATGGTAAATATATTTTGAAACACAGAACATAGTGACACAGGAATTTATGCAATTGGTATCATGGCTAGGTTGGATCAAGGTTGTATTTAATAGAGATTTATATAATATATATCTATATATAGAGAGAGAGAGAGAGACAACGTTGAGAAGCAATAGCTTAAACAATGACAAGTTAGTTCACTTGAGCAATAACAATAGACTAACTATGATCTATATATTACACAGATTTAACAATATTTCCATCTACTCCAATAATCTAGCCTCAGCTTGATAGCTGAATCTTTATAGTTTCTGAATGATTTGAACAAAATAATTCGATCCATTGTTGAGTAGAAACTAGCTTGTGCTCCTCATCAAATACGCTACCACACACCCTAAAATACCACCTGCTACAACCTGTAATTCAAATACATTTAGTGATAGATCGAAATATCAAGAACAGAACTATGGCAAACACATAAGAATATGGGGGACTTCGGTTCTAATGTTTCTAGCTATATGAAATCCAATATGATTCCTAGCATTGCTTATGACATTCATCAAGGGAAAGTACTCAAATTTGAACCGCTTAGGCTCACTCAGAAGTTTCACTAGGATCAACACTGGTATATTTATGTTGAAAAACAAAACAGAAGTCTAAGAAAGACACAAATATCAGAACCTTTGATAGACATGGACTTCAAATGTTAACTGATTGAAAGCATTAAAAAAAATTTACTGCCGGAGTTCAGCAAACCTGGATAGGAGTGTGGCCAAGCAGTTCACGCAAAGGTCTAACTGCGGCTAATGGATGCTCAGGAGGAAACTCGCAAACAATTTGATTCAGCAGCTGAAATTTTCAATACAGATGAACAATCTTACTAGAGAGCTTTTAAGGAAAAACACTAAAAACAGAGGAAAAGAGATTAACAAGTTTTCTATGACTTACCTCAGCTTGGCGACCAGCGTGAAGCCTGATCCCAGAGGCATCGTACATTACCTGCAACCCATTTAAGAAACATACCAAAAATAGAGGTAAGATGGTACGGGTTTGATATGGGATATAAAAAGTTGTTAAAACGAAAAGAAGTAAGATTGACTTATCAAAATTTATGATAAAACTGAACAGCTAGTTGGAAATCAAATCCTTTTTTCTACACTAAACGATACAAGGTCACAAGGCTGTTACTTTGTGTACTAAATACATGTAAGCTTAAGCTAAGTAAAAAGATCAAAAAAGGTTTCAAATCTAAAAGCCAAGAAATTCAAGGAATGGAGGAAAACTCACAACGCATGCTAAAACAACTGCAATAGCAAAAGCTGGAGCTCCAGCTCCTTCGTCTAGGCCTATGGCAACTGCTAAGGCAGTGACGGTAGCTGAATGAGAGGAAGGCATTCCACCAGAACTAATCATCCGTTTAGAGTCCCATCTCTTTTCTTTGTACCTGAACATCTAACATACAATATGAAACACAACTGAGAATTTACTTCTGGATATATATAAGTTTTTTTAAATCCATTTAGCTCTATAAAGATTTAAGTATCTTAACCACATGATATCTATAGCTGCACAAATTGCCAACATTCCAGTTCTGTAACAATGTCATGAGCTAAAAACAACTTAATGACTAATGATACCAAATCACAAAAAGGGTAAGTAAAAGTCCTAGAATTCTAATCTAAACTATCCATTGAAAACGAAAACCTAAAAGTTAAGAAAATTTGTTATGAAAAACGCATCTTAATCCCAGAGTACATCGGACCAATATGAAAACGAGGAGGTGAAAGATTGAACGGACCAATTAGTGAAAACTTTGAGGAACTGAGCAAGAGCGAGCGCAAGAAAAGCCGAGAAGATGGGGAGATTATGAGGAAACAGATTGTGCGAGGAAGGAGATCCGTACAAAACCCTGTTTCCGCCTACTACCGAGCCGGCGTCCGCCGCAGTTATAACCTCGTCCATTTCGGGGCTACCTTCACCGGGAAAACCCCCGATTCTGATTCGATCAATGTCAACGAAAAAGCAACGAGATTGAAGAGAACGGTATTATAAAATTTTGATAAAGCTTTTGGCCTCTTTTGTTTATTGATTTATTCCGAATTCCTAAGGAATAAATTATCCTTGAAGAATATAAGTTTTACCTTTTAATTTTTTTTGTCGTAAGTTTTACATTTTAATTTAATCTACTAAAATAAAATTCATCTCACAATACAATATATTATTTCTCAACAATTACAATATCTAAACTTAAATTATTAAGATTTTTTATCGTAATATTAAATATCTATAATTTTAAAATATTTCTAATTTTTATTTTTATTTATAATTAAAATAATTTCAATTTAACTTTTTAATATATTCAATTGAATTTTTTTAAACAAATACATATTATTATTTTTAATTACAATATCTAATATATATATTTTTTCAACTAATGCACCTTAAGCTAATTTTCAAAACTTCATTTTTTATAGTTTTGTGAAATTCTTCAAGTATTTATTTTATTTTATGCGATATTTTTTTTGTCGAGCAATATGAAATCTTTTATTTTGAAATAGTATAATAACTATGTTGGGATTTGGGTTATGTCGGGATTTTATTACCATCATCAAAATATTTAACAAAAATTGCTTAATTAAATATATATTAGATGGTTGCTTTTTTATCAACATATTAGATTGTCAAAATTTAACTTCTAGATAATAATTTGATTTATTTTAAAACGTAAAAAAATAGTGGGTTTAACACATGTTTTTTCTTTTTTAATATATAAAAGAATACGTTAAAAATTCATTTATAAACTTTTGTTATTTTGAATAATTTAAATATTTTTAAAAAAGAAAAAGAAAGAAAATTTTCCTAATAATATTTAATAAGTATTGTTTGGGACACAAATAATAATTAATTAAAATTAAAATTTATAATTATTTGGTAATTTTTTAAAGATATTAGTTTTTTAAATAACGTAGAAAGATATATTTTAAAATAAAAATAATAAGAAAAATTGAAATATTTTTTTATTGGAAAGATTTGATAGAATATATTTATTTACATTTGAAAATAATTTTTGATTAAGAATATATTTATCCTAGAAAAAATATATTTCTAAACAAAATATGATAAGAAGTTTTGGTTTCAGTTTGATTTCATTCGGTTTCGATTCGGTTTTGAATATTCATAGAGGAACCGAAAAATAACATGAAATTTTCGGTTTGGTTTATGGTTATTCGGTTCAGTTTTGGTTTTGTTTAAACCGAAAAATTTAAGAGAAATACAATGAATAAAATAAAATTTCAAATATTCAGTTCGGTTTCAGTTCGTATATTCAATTTTTTGATATTTTATATCATTTGCATTGAAATTGGTTCGATTCATTTCGGTTCGGTATTATGGATATTACTATTTTTTCGGATATCCGTTTGATTTTCGATTCAGTTAATAGTCGATATTCATAGATAGTTCAAACACTATTCATTCAATTATTTATGATATTAGATTTAGATTCAATTTAATTTATTTAGTTTAGTTTAATCCATTCAATTTGGTTATTTTACCCCTGACTACTAATATATATCAATTTTTTGTTTTTTTGAACAACTAATATATATCAATTAGGTTACTCTAATTTATTTTATGTTATACNCGATTCAGTTAATAGTCGATATTCATAGATAGTTCAAACACTATTCATTCAATTATTTATGATATTAGATTTAGATTCAATTTAATTTACTTAGTTTAGTTTAATCCATTCAATTTGGTTATTTTACCCCTGACTACTAATATATATCAATTTTTTTTTTTTTTGAACAACTAATATATATCAATTAGGTTACTCTAATTTATTTTATGTTATACTGACAAACATGATATTTATAAGCACCTTTTTATTTTCGTATTGAAGTCAATATAAATATTTTGTTCAGCTATACATTATTCGCCTGACATCTTAGAAGTTTGATATGATAAGACAAAAATAAACATGGGAAAGTTCTGACATTAACCTAAAAAATAATTCATTAAAAAAAAATGAAAACAAAATCTCATCAAACACTGTCAACAGAGCCGCTATGAAACCTTCTTGAACCACGTTTGGTAGCCACTAAATCCGGCGTCCGATCAGGATCCAGCTCCTCCGCGACCATCTCATACCCGGAGGGATTATCCGCAGCCTTAAACACTGGAGGTGCATATGCGTTTTGAAGAAACGTTTTTAAGTTTAAATTCGGTTCTCTAGTGCGTTCCAACGTATCTTTAACCATTGCATCCTGCAAACAAAAGACGAAGAGATCATTAAGACCAAACACAGAGAAAAAAGGGAGAGTCATTTCGTGAAAAAGAGAGAGAATAACCTGTAAAGGGTATCTGACAAAGACAGGTTGATAACGTCCTTTGCAGAACTGATGGAATCCGATAGTTAACACAGGAAGAATGAAAAGCAATGGAGTCGAACGAGAAGCTTTTTTCGTGCTAAGCAATCCCATCAAAAGAAGTTGTGACACGATCAGAGCTATCACCACACGTTTATGTACATCAGGCCAGAAGGATCCAGCACTCTCATACTCTTGGTTATACACATTTATAATCTGCAACAAAAACACTGCGTTAGATCTTACTTTCCTTAAAGTTTTATTTAGACTGTAATTTCTATGGATTTGGGTTTGTTAACCTGATGACGATAAACCACGTAAGCTAAGGCGAAGAAGACGAGGATGAAAGGAAGGAGAATGGGGCTAACAGCTGCGTAAACCAGACCAAGAATGAAGTAGAGCTGTATCTGTGGCT
Organism: Biscutella auriculata; assembly: GCA_900406285.1. NCBI lineage: Eukaryota > Viridiplantae > Streptophyta > Magnoliopsida > Brassicales > Brassicaceae > Biscutella > Biscutella auriculata. The sequence goes on from OVAO01001605.1 coordinate 11,112, forward strand.
CGCCTGTATTGAATCCTATGGTTCCTGGATCCATTGCTTCTTCTCTATCTTTCTCTGTTTTCACAAGGAAGAAATTCTTTAGATGATAGATTATCAATGGCTTCAACCTCAATATCTCTCCTGCAACACCAGCCCAACCATCCACCATTATGTAAGTTATAAAGAATGTGGCTTTCATAGGTATCGACACACCGATCGTCTTCGGGATCTCGGTTGCAGATTGGTTTAGGAAGCTGTTAAGCTGTTGAAGCGCGGTTCCAGCGATTATGCTACAGAGGAAAACGTTGATGAACTGGAACATGTAGTATCTGCTCGCGCATCTTCTTTCTAATGAAGACTTACTTATGAAACCTTCAAATTTCGACATTAGCATCAGTATGCTTGGGAGGACAATGAGAAATATCTTCAACGCTATACCGGGAAGGAAACCTTGGATGAATGACTTTATCGTTTTCCTGCCCAGACACACAGAAGAAAGTCGCGATTATCCAGGAGAGAGAGCGAGAAAGAAACATAGGTGAGCAAAGGACACAGAGAATTAAGGTTATATACATTTCAATGAGGGGTTTCAAGAAAGGAACAGCCTTTTCAATGCCTTCGATGTTGGCGAGTGTCTGCACGAATGCTATAGGGATCATGAAGAAGAAAGTGAGGAAGAAAAAAGCGACGGCTATTACTAGTCTTCGGATTGTGAGTTGGACATATGGTAATGCTAGATTTTCCCAGTAGATGTCTCGAGGCTCTGGAGCCCACTCGGTTAGCCACTCCGTTGGATTTCTTGACTGCTGCGTTTGAGCGCAAACAACTGCGCCCCATCGTCTTTTGAAGGATACAAAAGCTGCAGGCACTAGCGCTTTTGTGCTGTTCATTACCATCTCCTTCTCTTCACTTATCTGAAACCCATCAAAGTGAAGTTTGGTTAAAGAGGCAAACTTAAGTGCGTTTCTAACAAGAGATGATGTTAAGATAGAACTGTGGGGCCTTTTACTTTTCTCGTTAGACCCTCGATTTTCTCAATATAGTGCTCGATTGCATCAACTTCTTCACCCCAACAACCAAGAAAACCCACCTGCTCAAGAAGAATGTTCAAGATTCAAAGAAAGTGGAAAGAACACATTGTGAAGGAAGAAATCAATGTGATTGGTTATATTGCTTTACCTTTATCATAGGCCTATTTAACGTATTCCTAGAGTGTTTGTTTTGATAGTAATCAAGCCAGTTCTGCAAACTTTTCCTCTTCTGAACCAATTCAGACAGGTTGTTTGCGTTGTAGACCGCCTGTTTTGTTAAACCAGAAGATGAATCAAACTGGTAAACCGAAATCCTCCCTAGTGGATCATCCCAAGTCCGAAAACCAAAAGTTGTTACCTGGTAAGTGAGGTAGTAGTCTGGATGGTTGACCTTAAAGAAATGCTCAACAAGCTCACTGACTGATTCATCAGGATCTGGAGGAATGTTCCTCACCAGGACCTACACTTATCCAAAAAGAGACAAATATTACAAATGCCAGTCAAGCTGAAAATGAGTGGACCAAGTAAGATTTGAGATCCTACTTACTGTAAACTGGTCAGGTCTCCTTTGCTCAGACGCAAGAAACTGAAGCCTCATGGAACCGACAATCTTGTATTCTCGTTGTAAGACAAAACATGTCCAGAAGGTTATAACATAAGCCATACACAAATGCACCCAAAACCTGTACATATTTGAGGCAAGAATAAGGGAAATATATTGCACAAATAAAAGCTCACACAACAACAAATCAGTCTTTTACCTGGATGATCCATTTGGTATATTCGATATGGAGAGTTTATCAATGTCACTGAAAGTCAAATTCTGTAACTTATCCAGCGTTGAGTTCGTCCAATTAACCGGGACCATAACTGTGAAAGCAATACATGCTATTGGGAAAAAGATTTTCAACCCAAGCAAGTAAATCCTCAGATAAACAACAGAATCCAAGCCAGCGTGATCTATGAGCTCAGGCTCCGGCATTTTCAGTGCTTGAGGCATCCAATTCAAGAATCTGATATAAGATCGAAAATCCAGATTGACAAACTTGTTAACAAGACCTCCACTATTAATGGGACTACTCCTTAAACCCTTGAGATACCACTTAGGGAAATAGACTCTGTCGTTAACAGGTTGAAGCCTAAGAAACGCAAAGGCTATGAAGAAAGCAAATGCAGTTAGAATGTTAATCGCTGCTGCAACTCCGATATCGCTCAATGTAGCCATGGCTTAGAAGAAACAAAATAAAAAACAATCTTCCTGAAAAACATTTACACAGAACAAAGGAAAATGTTAAGGGCTTAGTTAAGGTTTCGTGCAATCCAAGTACAGTGCATATTAAAGTAAAACGAAGAAGATAGTAATTGAAATTATCACCCAAAAGAAAACGTACAGAGGATTTAACATTGCAAATGTCAGAATTATATAAAGAGAGAGTGAGAGACAAAAAAAAAAAAAAAAAAAAGAANAGTTTTATAATAGCTAACTATACAGATTTTTCACAAAGATTTTTTTTCCTAATTTTTCTCGATTTTTTTTCTCGTTAACCCAAAAGCCGGAATCGTCGGGTCCCAGTCATTGTCTTTTCAAATTCCGTCAAATCTTATGAACACTGAATCAATTTCCACTTAGAAAAAAAAAAAAAAAAAATCTGAGATAAGCTTCACAATCTGAGTTACCTTCTCAAGAATACAGTGGCAAAACTCGATTTGTTGTTTCTATAGGTGAATTGAAAGTTTGAGCAGAGAATGGAAACGTAAAGGCAAAAATCTGCAGATGCAGAATCTGAAGAAGTAGAAAAAGAAAGGGTCAGGGATCAGTAGAAGAAGAAGAAAGAAAATCATTAATAAGTATCAGATTTTTCAGTTTGTGTTATGAGTTTTTTGGTTTAGGAAACCGATCCAAGATTCAACAGAAAGTTTTCTGCTGATTCATACGTTTTGAGTGTTATTCAATAAATTAATAAATAATATTTAATTATAACATTAAAGAGTACACTCTAATAGGCGCCTGGCATAACGTTATTTTTTTTATTTAATATGGTCCTAATTAAGAAAAAAGTATAGTAAATAATTATTATTTTTCCGTTACTGTTTTCTTTTCAGTTTCTTTAGAAAATCAAACGATTTTGACAATAATGATTTATTGGTTTTACAGTTTTTTAGACCATATTTAATGTTAAAAACTCAATTAGAAGTTTTAGAGAATAAAATAATAATAGATTAATATTATATTAATTTTTTAGTTTAAGATACACTAGAATTTTACCCCCTACTAATGTGTCAGGTCATTTATTTTTAATTATGATTTTTTGATATTTTAAATTATGTAGTTTTTAATATTTTAATTTTACTGTTTGATATTAATAAATTTTTAATATTATGAAGATATTATTAGATCTTTTGAAATAATATCCAACTAACATGTATATAAAAATATTGTATAATCATATATTTATTAGCATATTTATACCATAAAATACAATAAAATACAATTATTTTTAACTATTACATAATTCAATATATATTAAATACCATAAAAAATCAATATATATGCTTTAATTATAAAAAAACAAAAATGAACTGATTTTAATTCCTTATGATAATATTTTTTTTTAAAAGGAAAAATCTAATATAAAGGGAATATGCTTAAGAGGAAAAGAAAATATATTGACATTACTAATTAAAAATTAGATAATTTAATAACAATTTATATTAATATTAGTTATTGAATATCTCAATTTAAATTATATATATAAATTATTTAAAGAAATTTGTTTAAATTGTTGGTAAATCAAAAGAAATTGTTGAAATTGGCGCTGAAAGTATTGATAGCAAGTTTATGAAGAATCGCGTGTAAGAAATAAAACCTGGTGGAAAAGAAATGTCGTTTTTGCCCTCAACCATCATGTTTTATTTTCTCTTGGCGTGAGAAATCTGGACCGTTGGATTGCTGTAAATCGTGGGGAGATTGTTATCTGGTTAGCGTAAAAGTTCTGGTTTGTATATTAGGAACAGATAAGCATGAGCTGAAAAAATGTCAGCTTTATAGGTTTGATAGTTTGTGACATTTATCTGATGGTTAAAGTTATTACCCTTTGCATTATTTGGATTTTGTTTTGGTTTGAATTGATATTTGACTGGAGAGAGGATCATGAGTAAACATCTAACCAAACATCTTATGCCAAATTTAAATCCATGAATTTTCTTATGCCGAACTAAAGTCTGAAGCTTTATCACAAAAGAAATTCATGAAACTAAAGTCTGAAGCTTTGGTCGTATTTTCTTATGCCGAATTTAAATCCATGAATTTAAAAGCACTGATAGAATATAAATAAGGGATTTATTCAAAACTAAAAAGGTAATCGAATTGATACTGTCATCCATATCGAATCTAATACAGAGTTAACCACATCTCATCGAATTTGAATACACAGAGTAACAAATAGTTAATATTCAATATATGCATCAATATTGATTGACGTTAATAGATCGAGAAACGAATTAACGTCAATCTAAAAACGAATTCGATATTATCAATCTAAAATAAAGAATTAAATGAATTTGAGATTAAGGGAGTATCTCTATCGAGTGAAACAGAACATCGCACGCCAAGTCGTTTAATTGAACAGTTCGTGGAGAGAAACCCTCTTAACTCCGAATTGGAACGGACAAGAGAAGCAAAACTCCGATGAGATTCCAAAAAATCATAGTTTTTCTCATCGAATTGCAACAATAAGTGAACTGAGCCGCCGAAACTTGCTCTGTTGTAACCCTTTCCTGGGGAATGAAGGAGAAAAGAAAATAAACGATGCGATGATTGCATTTCGGAGTCTGAATAAGCATGCAAGTAAGGGTTTTTCTTTTCAGGGGAAAGGAGAAAGATTTTTGTTTGTTCCGGAGAAATGAGAATTGGTAATCGCTTTAAAACTAGAGAAATTTGTTAGTAAAAGAAGGGAGACGAAGAAGAAGAAGTGAGATCTGAAGAAGAATTATGTTCTCTCTTCTTAAAAACCAAAAGTTAGTAAGAAAGTTTGGTTCAGAAATTTTAGTTGGTTTGAAAATTCTGGTTAGTTTGAAACCTAAAGAAATATCTGGTTAGTTTTCAAACTTTGGTAACGAGAGTGAGGGCTATAAAAGTAATTGGTAACCTTTTTTTTCCAACAAAAGTGACAAAACTTATTTGATTGTTAATTTAGACAATAAGTTTGAAAAATGTGAAAAAGGGACAATATGTTCAATTATTTATGTGATTGGCGATGAATTATGTGAGTTATAATTTATTTATGAAATATTTTATTGTAAGAAATTATAAAAGTGAAAAAAATAAAATAAATAACAAAGAATATTCTTTTAAAGATATTTATTC
>OVAO01001606.1:0-14654 GCA_900406285.1 Biscutella auriculata
AGGCATTGTATTGAAACTAATTAAGATTTAGCATTCCACAAGAGTGCAAAAGAAATAGAAAACAAAACAACAAAAACTAAATGAAGATGAGATAAAAGATAGATGAGAAATGGTTGGGGGTTGGGTATTTATTGACTCTCGGGGACCCGTCCCGGGCTGGGAGGCCGGGACGCTCTTCTTGCCCGTCCCGGGATGATGCCNCCTCGGGACACTGGCAGTGAGGACAGTCCCGGGTTGGGATGCCCGGGACGCTTCCCGGGAAGATGCCGTCTGGAGAGGTCTCTGGATGGTGTCCCGGGTTGGGTTGAATTTTCACCCCGGGACGACTTGACTGGGACGCCTCCTCAAGGACTTCCAGCGGTGTATGTCTCGGTTCAGGTTGCCCGGGACGCTTCCCGGGACTTGGTGCTCTGCATCTTGCTCGAAGGGTAGTCCCGGGTTGGGTCGAGTGTCTAAACCGGGACCCTTGTCCGGGACGCCTTTCCTGGGTTAAGTCCCGGGTTGGGTGCCCGGGACCTTGGTCCGAGACACTTGACCTGGTCCGGGGTGGTTTTCTTCGGTTTTGCACTTTTCTCTTCGCTTAGTCCGAGTTTCTTCCTTTAGCTGCTCCACACCTAATAAATGCAAATGCAATGCAATATGACCTAAAAGGACTCTAAATGCACCCTAAAACCGAGATAAAACGAATGAAAGCACGACTAAAAACCGGACAAAATCACCACATATCATAAACCACACCCATCATGCTTGTAGAGTAGTTATAATTATATCTTGTTTACATTTATGTTTTAGAGGGTAAGGTTATGTAAAAGACTTGCATAAGTATGATACTTATGCTCTTGTAAGAAAAGTAAGTGAATGTACTTTTCAGTTTTACAATTCTCTCTATTTTCTCTTTGTTTTTTCTTTCTTTGTTTTTGCTTATTCTAAGAAATATTTTGTGAGTTCAATCTGTTATTGAACTAAATAGAGGGAATAAAGCTAGCCATAAAAAATATGACAACTTCCAACATGGTATGAAATCTCTAATCAATCGTTGGAGACTCATTGAACAAGAAGAACAAGTCTGAACAAAAAGAACAAGATCGAACAAAAGAAGAACAAAAAGAACAAGAAGAAGAAGGAAGATGACGTTAAACCTGTAATCATCTCACATGGTAGCTGTCTTTGATGGATATAACTATGGGTTCTGGGCAACAAGAATGATGACAACCCTCAAGAATAAAGAGTTGTGGGAAATAGTCAAAGGAGGCTTTCCAAAGCCGTCGGGAGCTGACGATGTGAAAGAGATTGCAGACTGACAATCTCTCAAAGCCAAATATACAACAACCCTGCAAGTGATTCAACATGTTATAGTTGAGGTTATCTTTGACAAGACCATCTCTACAACAACAACTAAGGAAGCATGAGAACTACTTGAAAATTTCTATCAAGGAAATGAGAAAATGAAGATGGTTAGACTACAATCCTTGAGAAGCGACTTCGAAAACTTGAAGATGAAAGAAGGAGAGAAGGTGAAGCCATACTCAGAAAGGATTCAAATAGTAGCAAACCAATGAGAGCCTTAGGAGAAGGAAGACCAAACTGTGATTTGGTTGTGAAGATCTTAGCTTCTATGCCAAGAAGTTATGCTCCTCTATCATCTCTAATGGAGAAGACTAAAGACCTCAAGACTGTCACATTTGCAGAGCTTGTTGGATCTTTATGAGAAGAAGTTCTTCCCTGAAGATGAAGACTATGCTGAAGAGCATTCTACATTAAGTTCAAAACAAACACATGAAAATCAAACCACAAAGGGAAAGAGATAAATGGTGTGGTTACTGCAAGAAAGAAAACCATAATGAGGATGTTTGCTACATGAAGAAGGGGAAGAATAAGGTTGAGTACAACCAAAACAAAGGAGGAAAATAGTGCTATAACTGTGGCAAGCTTGGTCATTTTGCAAGAGATCCAAACTTTGATTAAAGCTCATGATCCAAAGTTTAACCAAACAGAGATAAAAGTGTGCTTGGAAACAAAAGTGGAACAAATCCGACTAGGTCAACTATAAAATGTTGACTTTTATTGAACTGGATCGGTCTGGGCTGACCTATCTGATTTGATCGATCGATTTCATGCTTGCATCGGTCAACCTTGTCCGATGTATGCAACTGATGTAGCCTTCAAACCTTCATTTCTTCTAATATTGGCCAGAGTAGACCGATGCACCTGACCGATATGCTCCTTCTTCAGAAACTCCTATGTGTCGACCACTTTGGTCCGCCACATGGTCTCGATATGGCTTGCTCTGCTCACTCTGTTATGTATCGGTCAAACATGACATATACCTATGCCCGATATACCCTGTTTATGGTCCTTAGCTCCCTTTTTTTATCCAATTACTGTCCTAACTCCTCTCCATCACCTGAAACATCAAATATGCACAAATGCAACATAAGAAGACCTAAATGCAATCCTAAACTAATGAAAAACGGATAAAAAACACGGGTTAAAATCGCTAAAAAACCGTTTAAAACAAGATAAAGTTTGGTTTAGGAGAGAGGTTTGAAATAAGGTAGAGATTTTAGATACACGGGTTGTAAATAAGGCGGCCAAGTAAGCAATCCTAGACAAAGCAATGATTCGAGTGACCAACAACTAAAAACTTCAATCACCCAAGCATCTAACAAAAAAAAAAAATCAAACACTATCACAAGGCTCAATGAAGAATTTAAGGAAGGACATTATCTCAATCAATAGGCTATTGATCTAAATCCTTACTCTCAACTCTTTGGAAACATTCCAGTTTCTAGCGGCTTTAGGTCCCTTTCCCTTCTCTACTCTTTATTGCATAAAAATGGTATTTTGGCCTTATTCTTTTTCTTTTCTTTCTTTTCTCTTTTTTTTGGGTGAACTCGTAGCAGGTGGATCGAACGCATAGTTATTTAGTACCACTTGCCCGTCTCCTTACCACTAAACCACATCTTTTTGTAGCAGGTGGATCAAACGTGGAGTGATTTAGTACCTCTTGCCTGTCTCCTTACTACTAACTACATCTTAACGTAACAGATGGATCTAACGCGAAGTGATTTAGTATGCCTTGCATGTCTCCTTACTACTAACTACATCTTATTCTTTTTCTTTTCTTTTCTTTTGGGATAATAGAGAGAAGGGAGAACTTTTGGCCAGCATCACATACCCTGGGAATCTAATTGAGGACTTCGGGCACGGTCTCAAGCATATTGAAAATGATCCTTATGGTTAGAGCCAATTCCAGCACCCAAGTAAATGAATCAGAAAGAGTACATAACATGTTTCAGCCCTAGTGCATTTCCCTCTAGGCATACTCACTAAAAACTAATTAACAAAGCCAATCAAACACCGAGGAAACCCTTATCATCATAAATCTCCTATGTAAATGTATATAGACTCAATCCTAAAAGAATGCAAAATCATTTTGGTTTTTTTGAAAAATTTCGATTGTTTGGGGTTTTTATCAAAACATAAATATTCACCATACATATGGCACTCGATAAAAAAATAGAAAACAACATTAGCTAGAAGGTGGTTCCTCCCCCAAACTTAACTCACACAGTCTGTGTGTGGATTCAACCAAGGGAAAATGTGAGAATAATACCTCAATAGTAGTACGCGTCGGGATCAAATTCTCCGTCAAAGAAGAATGAAAGGGATTTTTTATATGATATGTTGTGTGGTGGAGGCGGGATCACCTTTCTCTTGGGCTTGGCTCTGTTCTTGATTGTTGGTTTTTTTGAACTATCGGTTTGGTCCTTCAACTTCCTCAACTCTTTGGTCAACCTTTTCACTTGCTCAACCAACTTCTTCATTGTTCTGTCTTGGAACATGCACAAACGGGTTAGCCTTTGGTTATCTAATGCTTCTGATGGTTTCTCGTAGTATTGTGTGTTTCCATAAATTGGACTAGTTAGTCTCGATGGAGGCTCTTGTTGTTTGTCTCAAGCTGCCTCAAAAGGTATGGACCAAGAAGGTCATAGGTAGTAGCTCGAGGAGCCTGAAAGGCGATGTTGGCGGCACGGTCCAAGGATGTCAAAGCATGGCAAAGAAGGAGATTAGTTGCAACGTATGAGGTACCCTTTTTGAATCTGTAGGCGTGGTGGTTTCTCACCCGAAATGCCAAGTAATGAGCCCGCCAAAGGTAGCGTAGATCGATGTATCTAGGCCGCTCTCCTCCCCTCTCCGTATTGATGTTAGTGGCCTTGAGGATCAGGGTGATCCATCCGCCTATGCTAAGCTGGGTTATGACATCTCTTTGGGTCCACCCCATTTCTGTATCCTCAATAGCTTGTTACAGAATATCTGGACGGTGCTCGACCTATGCTCTTCAAGCCCGGGAAACAGACAAGGTGTCTTAGGTGTGCGTGGACGAGTGGAGCAAGTCCTAAACGTAGGAAATTCAGTTCATCGATATGGGTGGTACCACACTTGCATCTGGAGAGAAATGAATGTGAAAGAATCCGCTGCACATATCTGATAGTGGGGTGGCAAATAGTTGAGTATGTTGTTTCCCCAAAGATAAAAGCTCATCGCCAATCTAGTCCCATATAACCTCATCCTCATTCATTGCATGCTCAAAATCCAACTCCTTCGGTAGAAAACCCGAAGATTGCGGCTAGGTGGTTGAATGTTACATTGTATGCCCATCTCTCTCCATCTTGAAAACTAATGCAACCACCACCATACTTATCCATACCGTCTTCCGAAGTGATAAAGACTTGTAGGGTTGTTAAGAACTTGCATGTTTGATCTTGAAACGCTCTATGATGCATTGAGAGGATCTTCTCGAGACCATATTCTTCATGCTTTTCCTTACGTCTTCATAGATCCCTAGTTCCCGCATTGTGGCTCCACATGGGAAAATGGATGCAACGAAATCCATGTTGACAAAGATTCTATAGAGCTCCTAGGAACTCTCTTCCATCATAGCCCCCTCTTACGAGACCGAAGGTAGAATCCTATCTTGACGAATCTGCTCTTCAATAGGCTCTCAGATTGTGATCCCTGATATATTGTGATTCATTTCTATTCGTTTTTGTCCTTTGTGCCTCCAATATAAATACTCTTTTATCTCCAAAACCCTAGAGAGAGTTCTTTTAGTTCTATTTTGTGCATCCTTTCTTTCTATCTCAATTGTTCTTAGCTATTTGAACCTTGTAATGCATTTATTTTAAGATTTTAAGCTTTGATTTTGTTTCTATCCCTCTTTCTCTTCTTGTTCTTGTTGTTTTGTGTTGATTTTGTGTTTTCAATCTTCTTCTACCTTTCTTGCTCATCACTAGCCATGGTGAAACCAATTTTCTCCATAGATCTTTGTGTTTCATTCATGGATTGTGAGTAGTCATCTTTTAGGTGGTTGGTTGGGCAAGATTAGGGTGATTAGATTCTAGGTTTTTGTGTTTAAAGCTTGGAATCACAAGTATCTTTATGCAATAAGATGCTCTTAAGGCTTGATTGAATTTGGCCAGTTCAATCATGTTCTAAAGAAGACTTCTAAGCCCCAGAGGTGCTAGTTAGTCTTTTATTCATGTCTTTTGCAATTCTGAAATGTTATTCTAGAGGACTCTAACAAGAGGTTGAATAGCTGTTTTAAGATGGTTGAATTAGGAATCTTAATGCTTCTAGGATGTGTTCTCTAGCATGCGGACGCGAGAGCGCGATGTTAGCATAGCCTAGATAGGAGTTCTCGCCACGATAGTGGGTTAATTCAATTTAGAATACTATAGACCTAGGATAACCAATTGGATGAAATTAATCACATAGACTTATGACTAATCACCTGATATCGACTGCCTGATTAACTGTCTAGTATTTCCTTTGATTTATCTATGGTTATCTATTTGCTTTCTGAGTACTTACTTTTACTGCAATCGACTTTTGAATCATGTTTGAAATTATGATTGATTAGTGACAGTTTTTGTTCCTGCTTAGACCTAGATCAAACTTTAAAAGTATTACTGTCTCTAGCAGCGTCTTGAGGTGGTTCGACATTCCATTTCTCCTGTTAACCCCATAATTTAGTAATACACCGCATAAAAACCATCAATACCAAATTGGCGCCGTTGCCAACTCTGGATTGTTTGCTAGCAGTAGTTCTTCTGTTTCTCCTAGGGACTAAGTTTCTTCCTTTGTCTTCCTCATTCTATTTTCTTTCTTGGTTTCAGGTGTATGCAATTGCGATCACACGACTCATTAGACCTTCTTCCCCTGAATTCAGATATCCGAGCAATTGAGCTACATAACCGAAGAGTCCGTCGCGAAGCCGAAAGACAGTTACATATTGAACGCTTAAACCTCACCATGGATGAATTTCAGGAACCTCAGGCTGCAGCCGATCAGCAGGCACCCGCACCCGAACCCATTGTCCACCCTCTTCAGGAGAATGTTCAAGTCCCACCACAGCAACATGCTCAGTTTCCACAAGTTCCGGTTTAGGAACCACTGCCCAACGTTCGACAAGTCCCCTATGCTGCTACAATTGGAGCCTTTGATGCATTAATCGCCAATGGATAGTGCACTGGCATCCTTATGCCGCCTTTCAACCGCAACAACTTTACAATCAGTTCTGGACTTGTCGTGATGGTTAAAGAGAGCAAATTCAGTGGAGTACCCGACCAATTCCCTCTGGATCATATCAATGTCTTCGATCAGCTTTGCATCACTGTGATCAATAACGGATTCTCAGCCACATCAACAATCTCTTCAGGGAAATGGAGGACCCATTGTCCCACAGGAAAGCCAAAACACAATCTTACTTAAGTAGTTCTTGGAAAGTCAGAAGAAGAGTACACTCGAGACAACTACATTCATGCGTGATATCACTTCACGTGTTGACAAGCACTATGCAGAGTTCAGTGGAAAGTTTGAGTCTTTTGCTTCACATGTCAAAGCCTTGGATAACCAAGTTGCTCAAGTCGCTTCTTCTTCGAAGNCGCCCCATCAGAACTCTTCCAGGTCGGACGGAAACGGCTAAAAAGGAGTATGCTAATATCATACATACCCTTACAACTCATTGAGGACAATGAGAATCAAGTCGGGGGGGGGGGGGGGGGGGGGGTTTTAANCCCAAGCTGGGAAGGACCATGACCTCTCGAACCAGACCTGCATCATACCCCCTACAACTCCCCTTTCCAAGTTACATTATGACTCAGATTCATGATGATATCGAAGAAGGCTTGAGAGCAACCCATATGAGAATGACCATGACCTCTTGAAACATACCTGCATCATACGCCCTACAACTCCCCTTTATAAGTCGCATTATGACTCAAATTCATGATGATATCGAAGAAGGCTTGAGAGCAACCCAAATGAGAATGCTAGAGATCAGAGCATTGTTGACTAACCCAAGTTATTCATATAGACATAAGGATAAGCTCATAGCTTTGATTGATAAATCCGAAACATCAGCTGCCGGTTTTGACGACATACCCAGACCATACAATGACTCAGAATCAGACTCTACACCTCTCACAGAGGCTGATCCGGCTAAGTTAGCAGATCCAGGAAGTTTCACTCTTCCCTGCACTCTCTTTTCAATTCCATTCGATAACTGCTTATGCGATTTAGGCGCTTACGTGAATGTTATGGCACATGTTGTTGGTAAAGAGTTAGGTTTTTCATCCTATGACTAATTCAGGTTTGATCTGGTACTAGCAGACAGCTCTTTGAAGAAACCCATAGGAATGCTAAACAACCTACCCATCATGCTAAAGGGAATTGAAATTCGAGCTGATTTTGCGATTCTCCGAATGGAAAAGACACCTAAGAACCCACTTATCTTTGGCTGCCCAGTCCTAGCCACTGCCGAAGCTGACATAGATGTCCGGAATGGGATAGTCAGACTTAACTTGGAAACGCACGGGATTCAGACATATTATTCCAAGAGGATTTTGGACGGTGAACAGTACCAAGAGCACGCCTTTGTCCTTGGGATCACTAGTGCATAAAGCCAAAACAACGAAATGTCTGAGGAGGAATCCTGTGAAGATGGAGACACATCTGAAGTGGATGAAGCTGAAAAGTTAAAAAGTATTTATGTAGAACACGAGGAGGATCTTCCTTGGTGGGAGTACAATGCAAACCAGATTGGGTACAAAGATATCACTACTTATCTCGATCTAGGATGCTACTATCTTCCCATCAGCATACTCGGAGTCCGACTGCAAAGAGCCATTTGTGACACCAGTTCCTTAATCAACGTAATATCAGGCGCTTTATGTGAGCATTTAGGCCTCACTCCTGCACATACTCCCGTAACACACTTAGCCAACAACTCAGGGATTGCCATTCAGATTGGAGTAGTCCAGTGTGTTGCCATTCAGATTCAACATTCCTGGATTAATACTGATTTCTACGTTATTGAGTCAATGTCGATGAGGAACGAAATGGTTGTTTTGGGGAAGGAATTTCTTAAAGATGCAGGAGGACGCATAGATTTTAGTCATTGTGGGCTTGTCTTAAAGAAAGTCAGAAAGGATCATCACGATAGAGTCTACTTCCCGGTGTGTGTTGACACTAAAGATGTGGATAAGTATGGAATTCAGGATATGCCCGACTATCAAGCTCCATAATCTGAGATTGGGTCAAACGTTATATCAGATTATGGAGAAGTTGAAGACGCCGAGAGTTTTATAAGAGATGAGCGTGAGGATATACCTGAAGCACCAGTTAATGAAGCACATGTCCACCTTACTGCATTGTTTGAGAGATTGCAGTTGAGGAATGAGACTGCTTACGGAGCTGAGAATGTAGCAACGAACAATATAATCATTGTCTTGGATCCACCGCACGTGTACACGCCGAGCTATCTTCTTCAGGAAGATTTGGCTACCCGAGTATGGACGATAGAGGGGCAAACATAGTATGATCGAGCCGCTATGGAAGAGCTCATGGACCGAGTTGAGAGGCTCGAGTTCAACCACAACCGCCATTGATCCCTATATTCAAGACGTCAAAGCTTTGTGACGTTAAACAAACTCGCTTGGGAGGAAGTCTCATGTTTATCCCTTGTAAATATGCTATTTGAATTTTCTAGAGTTTATATTCGATGGCGGTGAACTAATGAGTTTTTTAGATGATCAAATTTCAGGTACCAAACGTCTTAGGACCGAAGAAAAAGATGAAACGAGAAGGAAGCTCGACCTATAAGGATATGGATCGATCATGTACCGACCGATCCGGAACATCGGATGGATAAGGAGAAGGATCGGTCATGCGCCGACCGATTCGAGTGAAACCCGCGTGCAAGGTATAGCATCGGTCAAGCCTTGACCGATCCACACTAAGGGTTTGACCGATGCACATCTGGTGGACGTGAGCATCGAGCTCTCCTACCGAATGTCCGGATCACTTCGTTTACTATTCCTATGAACATCATTTTTAACCCCAGTTCGCACGAGACTCCAGACCCCCTCTGTCCGGATTCGATGATAGAAAGCTCTGTTGCTCCAAGGGATTTACATTGCGTCGACCCGTTTCTCACTACATAATATTATGACAATCAAACTTCCGCCATCTACGAGATTGGACGACACTTAGTGCCTCCCTCTCCTATTCTGCTTATGTCGAGACCTGTTCAAGACCTTCACATGGAGATACACAGGCTATCCCGAGGGAATCTTTACCGGGATAGAACCATCAGGAAGATGGCAATAGAGGTGAAGAAGGGAAAGACAGAGATGCGGAAGATGGACATAGTGATTCACGAGATGGGTTGTGAGATTCAAAAGCTCACCGCAATGTTCAAGAAGAAATTGAGCTGTGTTGGTTCCAGTTCTAACACTCTAGTGTGGGATGGCTCATATGAGGAGGTATTTGACCGCAGACGCACCAAGAAGAGAGGACGACAACCGAGCACAAGACAACGCCCTATCATACAGACCCCTCCGCCCCCACTTCAGACAACGTGTCACCCTCATTCTCCACTGATGAAGACTTTGATCTTTCCACCAACATCTATTGAGGTCCTCTCTTATCACCTTCTTCTGTATATAATCTGCATTCAATTTTCTTCTCTTATTTTTGGTTGTTTTTCTTCACTTGGAATTACACAGGGGACTGTGTAGTTTAAGTTTGGGGTAGGAACCACCTTCGTGTTAATCATTGTTTGTTCGTTTTGTTTTTTTTAATTGAGTCACATATTGCATTGTAGATAACTATGTTTTTATGAAAAAACCAAAAAAGTCGAAAAAAATTCTAAAAACCCAAAAAGTTTTTTCATTCTTTAGGATTGAGTCTAGAATCATTTGCATAGGGAATTAGTGAAGATTTCGGGTTTTCCTCAGAGTTTGCGTAGCCTTGTCGAGTATTCTTAGGAAGCATGTTAGGGGGAAACGCGATATATGTTGATTCATGATATGTTGATCCTTCCTAATTGCTTACTTTAACTTCAGAATTAGCTCTTTGTCATAAGGACCTAGACTATAGCATAAAACCGTGCCTCAAATCCCCTATTAAGTTCCCTAAGGTGTATATGGTTAGCCTAAGGTTCCCTCTCTCTTCCCAAAAGCTTAAAGATAGAAAAGAAAAAGAAAAGCAAAAAGAAAAAGAATAAAAGAATAATTGTTAGTAGTATGGGGTTAGACGTCTGGTTGCATAACCATTCAGACTCTTGTTCAACCGCTGCTAGCATTCACCATGATAAGGGGACAAGCGTATGACTGTTCTAACAATTTAGGCGCTTGCTCAACCTATAACGAAGTCTGTAGTAAGGGGATGGGCTCCTGGGTGCATAACCACTCTTTCGGATCTCACTCAACCTACTGTGGAGCTGTGATAAGGGGTTGGACGTCTGTGCCTATAAACTCATGACTCTCACTCAACCTGTCACACCAGGTCGAGTAGATGAGACTTCCTATCAAGTGAGCTTGTTTAAAGTCACTTATCTTGACTTTGTTACCTCTTTTAGTACAGTAAGGTAATGGACTCCAGTTGTGATTCTACCAGTAAACATGTCCATTGTTGTTTGGTTGTAAATGCCCTCGCCTTCAAGAGACCCAACTAGGTTAGCTACACTCTCTTGTTATTCCAGCTTCTCGAATATCTTCCTTTCAATGTTCCTTACTTTAGTCTGAAACTCCTCGAATTTGTCTTGTACGACGAGTTGATTTGAAATTGGCAAGTGAGCCTTGTATCTGCCCGTGGATTGGTTACTTCTATTCTGCACTTCCCTCATCCAAAATACCATTGTGGTCAGACTCATCTTCTGGATTCTCTTCAAAACCAGTTCCTTGTTCTCCAACATATCCGTTTTTCCTAAAGTTTTGTTCATACTTGAGTTCCCTGTTCTCCAACATATCCGTGTTCCCTAAATTTTTGTTCATACTTGGAGAAGTCTATACCAGCACGAAGGTAAATAACTCTTTCATCAACATTCCTCAAGATGATTTCATCATTTCCGAAACTAACAGTAGCTCCATCAGTCTTTAAGGAAAGGTCTCCCAAGCAGAAAGTGTTCGTTTGGTGGTACATGTAGATCGAGGACATAGAAGTCCATTTCCACCAAACAGTTCTGGATTTGGACCAAGATTCTATATAGCATTCCATTTCCACCAAACAGTTCTGGATTTGGACCAACAACAACAAACTTAGGGACAACCGTGAGGGTCGCCTTCCACTTAGTTTCTCGTTGTCCTCGACGAGATTAACCGAAGAGATAAAATTAACATACTCCTTGAAAAAGTGCCCATTAGAAGCTTAGAAGAGGAGGCTATTTGAGCCACCTGATTATCCAAGGCTTTAATATGAGACGAGAGTGTCTCAATTTTATGGTTTAGGTCCGAATACACACTGTCCACTTTTGCATTAATTTCCTTCTGGAAGTTGCCAATATCGATGTATAGTTTGACATTCGATCAATTATTTCAACATGGTTGTATGGTTGTCATCTTGCCTTACTTGAGCAGTGACATGTCCTTGGTTTTGTTGTACCAATGCATTAGAGAAGCTTGATGGTCTTTGGTAAGGAAAAGACGCTATATTGTGAAACCCAAATTGATTGTTTAAATGTGGCTTAGGTTGATACCCAACTTGAGCGTTCAAAGGCTTAGCATGTGGGTAAACTTGATCTTGTGGGTTCGCAACATTTTAGTTTTGGTATGAGAGATTTAGGTTCGGTTGGTAGTTATTGTACCCTTGACGATACCCTTGATTCCCAACAAAATTGACTTCTTCAGTGTGGAAGTCTTCTAGGAGTAATTCCTTGGCATTACCAACAAAATTGACATTGACTTGTTGAGATGAAATTAATCGACCAATCTTCTCATTAAGAGCCTTTATCTCCTTCTTGATTGTTGATATGTAGACTAAGTTTAGAGAGAAGGAAACAATAGGGATCTTCTCATTAAGGGTATGCTAGGGTTTATGCTTGACTAAGTTTAGAGAGAAGGAAATAATAGGGATCCTTCCTTAGTGATTGATTCGTAGTCTAAATGTGATTTGACAAATTGGGTTTAGACTTAGGACAATCCAAGCCTGACAAGCACTAAATTGCGTTGCCCGAATCGGTAACTAAGGAAGTTTAGGTTAGTCATTTCTGTCTGACAAATAGAGGGACTAACCTAGTGACCTTTATAAAATCTTGCTTAGCAGGGCCTGCCTAGTTCGATGGGATAACATTGAATTGGACTACCAGGATTTCTAGGTTCTCGGGGCTAGCATTAGTGACGCTGCTAGTACCTGAAGGGCACTGGTTAGGCGTAGGTTTACACCTGAGACCCTGGGGTGAGCCTACTTCAGAGATTCAGAAAAGGGACATAAATTAGGTACTCGGGTTGGCTTTTGCAACTAGCTGAGCGTTGAGTGACGAACACAAGGTGCTTTTAGAGTAAGTCTAGAGACCTAAGCTATGTCCATAGATCCTACATGCACTTTTCTCGAGACTTTATCTTAGCGATTCCCGCCAAAATCCCTTCTAGGATTCCCTAGGTCTGATTGCTTGTTTACTAATTTATTCACTTCACCATTGCCTGCTATAATCAACCAACCAACTCTCTTATTCATTTTAGTTATTTCTCAGTCTTGCCTGTTTCTTTGTATTAGTTTTTAGTCTCTGTGGATTCAATCCCTAAGTACTACATTGTCCGTCTGTGCACTTACATATAATAGCTGTCTAGAGTAAAACCCGAGTGACATCAAGTTTTTGGCGTCGTTGTTGAGGACTAGACGCACTAGCCTAGGAGATTTTAGATTGAATTTTCTTCTAGAATCTGTTGTACATTTCGAGAAGAGTTTGATCGAACCCGTATCTGTTCGATCAAATCTCATCTTTCCGCATTTTCAGTTCGATCGAACCCCTCAGGATCGAACGAACCTCTCTTCCCGCAATTTTTGTTCGATCGAACCCGCACCAGGATCGATCGAACTCTTTGGTTGTGACTTGCGTTTTTACTTTTTTGTCTTTTTCAGGTGTATGAGCACGAGACATACTAGGAGCAAAGGAGTTGACAATCTACTACCCTTGGAAAACGAGCTCAAATGTTTAGAAAGACTAGCTAGGAAAGGAAAACAAAATCGAATCGAGATGGCTGACGAAGGATGAAACCTTCAGTTATCTTTGGTTCACAACCCACTACTTTGAGATGAACGTAATTTGCCACCCAATGGAGGTGGTGATCAACAACAAGTAGGTCCAGATCCACCGACCGAAGCAAGAGACCAGCATGCCCCTACAGCTGCTAGAGTCAATGCCCCGAGACTCACTCTAGGGCACTATGACACTCCTACTACTCAACTCCAAATGGGACAAGGCGCTCAGTTTCATCCGGTGGAGAGAGGAAATTTCGAGATCAAGAAAGGTCTCATCAACTTGGTTCAACAACATTAGTTCCACGAAATGGCTAGAGAGAAACCGCTTCGCCACATCTCCATGTTTGAATCGATATGCAACACCACAAGGACTAATGGAGTTCCTGAAGATGCCTTGAAGTGCAGATTCTTCTAGTTTTCTCTAGCAGACATGACCCACAATTTGTGTCTCCAGTTGGCTCAGGGTTCTTTCAGAAGTTGGGAAGAGTACAAGACAACTTTTCTAAGGCAGTTCTACACCAAGGCGAGGTCCACTCAGCTGAGAAACAAGATCGCCGGTTTTTAGCAACTCGCAACAGAGATGTTCCATGAAGCACTTGATCGCTTCAAACAGTACGTTGCAGACTGCCACATCATAGGCTCAATGAGGTGACTCTACTGAACATTTTCTATAATGTTGCAGAGAAATATCAGAATGCTCTGGACACAACGAGCAATGGAGACTTCACGACAAAAACTATTGGGGAAGTGATGAGTGTGGATTTTACCGATTTTACCCCTCGGTTTTCATTCGTTTTTCGTTAGTCTAGGATGCATTTTAGAGTCTTTAGGTTGCAGTTGCATGTTTTTCATCATTTCAGGTGCAGAGGAAGCAAAAGAGAGGAACCGAGCGAATATGGAGCGAAAATGAGCAAAAGCGGCCAAGTCCGAAAGTTTCCAAAGGCACCGGCCAAGACCACGCCGGTCAAGGTCAGGCCGGCAGACATCAACCTAGAGGAAGACCGTCGGTCAGGCCCTCCGGTGAAGCCGTGACCGGCGGAGACCGAGGAGGGGGATCCGGAGGACACGCGCCGGCCACATGCGCCGGTCTGCATTGACCGATGCAGACCGAA
>OVAO01001607.1:0-14651 GCA_900406285.1 Biscutella auriculata
CGAAGAAAGCCGAGAAAGCAGCTCCTGTGCAGCCTACTAAAGCCGCCAAGTTGCCAACCAAGCCGCTTCCTCCTTCTCAAGCTGGTATGAGTTTTTTTTTTGCTTAATGTAGTCTATTGAGCTTTTGGCAGTATGTAGATGTTCACAGGTTTTACTTAATAATATGTTAGTTTGGTATTTGCTTTTCATTTGTTTAAGTGAAGAGCTATCGTAGAAGAGAAATAGAGACAAATGGATGCTTTTTTCATTTTCGGTTATTAGTTTTTTTTCTTCTCTAATGCTATTCTTGGATAAGTAAAATGTTAACTCTTTTATACTATAAGTAAGATTCATTGTATCTATAATATAGATTTTGGAACGTAGGCTTTCCTCGTAGGTTTTTTTTTCAGTTTTAATGCAGAAGTCACAAGTATGTCGTTTTTAAAGTATATCTAAGAATATTGAATTGCATCAGTGTCTTGAAAGGTTAACTTTAATGAATGTAGTGAGAGAGTCCAAGAATGTTCCTTCAGGAGGTCGTGGTGGTGGTCCTGGTGGACGTGGATCTGCTCGTGGTAGGGGTGGTGGATTTAACCGGGATTTCCGGAACAATGATGCTCCCGGGAAAGAGAATGTTTATTCTGGAGGATACAGACCTTCTGAAGAAGGGGATGGAGCAAGGCGTGGATCTGTTGGTGGATACCGTGGTGCTGGTAGAGGAGGAGGTCGTCGTGGTGGATTTGTCAATGGAGAGTCAGGTGATGTGGAACGTCCACGTAGGACCTATGAGCGCCGTAGTGGGACAGGTCGTGGGTAAGCTATCTGATAGTCCTCTACTTGGTTACTGCTTTGTTTCACTTATATGGTTTGTGATTCTTATCTGTAACGTAAATGTTTTCTAGGAATGATGTGAAACGTGAGGGTTCTGGTCGTGGAAACTGGGGTACTACTGAGGATGATATCTCCCCGTGAGTTTTCCTAACCTCATCTGTATTGTTGTTTTCTCGATATCTTGAAGAAACTTTATGTTTGTGTTTTATTAGAGGGACTGAGGAACCCACAGCTGAGGTCGAGAAGAGCTCTGATGTTGAGAAGCAAGGAGGTGAGGATGAAACCACTGATGCAAACAAAGAGACTCCTGTGGAAGAGCAAGTGGAGAAAGAGCCTGAAGACAAGGTACAATCTTATTTACTGCTCTTAGAAAATCTGATAAACTAAGAGAAGTTGGAAGGAGAATGTATGTTAATCCCGGAAATTGGTCTGGTGTTGTGATAGGAGATGACTCTGGAAGAGTATGAGAAAATTCTGGAGGAGAAGAAGAAAGCTCTGCAAGCCACAAAGATCGAGGAAAGGAAAGTTGACACCAAAGTGTTTGAGTCAATGCAACAACTCTCTAACAAGAAGAGCAATGATGAAATCTTCATCAAGCTGGTGAGAACTCTTCTGTTTTTTTTTTCTCGTGATTCCCTCTACTGTAATGGAGCAATCGTTGATTCTTAGCAATTGACTGTTTCAGGGATCTGAGAAGGACAAACGCAAAGATGGTACCGAGAAAGATGAGAAGGCCAAAAAGGTCTCACCAGCGCCCGTCTCTTCTCCCTTTTGATTAAAGCTTAAAACACTATATAGATTAGTAAAACTGCAATTAAACTGATTAAAAGCTTCTGTGTTTAATATGTTTTCGTACTGAATCACGCTTTTTATTTGTGATTTTGTAGTCGTTGAGCATCAATGAGTTTTTGAAGCCGGCAGAGGGAGAGACCTACAACGGGAGAAGTGGGTACCGTGGAAGAGGAAGTCGTGGTGGTCGTGGACAGAGAGGTGGTGGAGCCAACGGTGGAGGAAACCAAAGGTACGGGGGAGCTGCTGCTCCAGCGATTGGAGACAACGCTCAATTCCCGTCGTTGGGCAAGTAGAGATCCCTTTTGGTTCTTCAGCCTTCTCTCTTTGTTTGAATTTTGTTCTTAGTTTTTAATTATTTTCTTTACACTTTCTGTCAAGAGACCAGTTCGTGAGCTTTTAAGTTATGAAAATGAAATTTATGATTCTTATCTCAAATTTATTGATTCAAAATAGTATGGTAGCTTGAACCAAAACTCCATTCACTTAACTTGTGAGATGAAAAGCATTTAAAGCGATTATCTTCTTGTTTGCATAAGAAATGTTCTTTTACTAATTGAATATCAGTTTCAAACTTTTGAAATACATTCAAGAAAAGAATTGCAAAGCTATTGAACCGGAAAAAAACAAAAGGAAAACATAAAAAAAGAGGGATCCAAAGAGTTTGCAATTTGGAGAAGTCTTACATGCAATGCAAACAAATAAATTATAATGATGTGATGATTGATCCAAATAGAATTAGAATGAGATCAAGAGGAGCAACAGCCCGATTGCTGGTTCACAGGCTGTCCACGAATCTGTACTGTTGGTGGCTTGGCGCCTCCAGCTGGTTGGCTAGCCATTCTGCAGTACAAAAAAATGGTTAACTATGAAAGTAAATGGCTCAGGGAGTTCATAAGTAAAATCTTAGTTTATACCTTGTCTTAATTGAAGCAGTCATGGCCATGAAAGCTTCTTCCACGTTGGTTGCATTTTTAGCACTTGTTTCCAAGAATGGGATTCCAATTTCATCTGCAAAAGCCTGTGTAACGAGACAACAAGCAACAATGGCATTATCTTTCAGACTAGGTTTACGCACATGGAGAGGTCACTTGGTTTTTGTCTTTTACCTTTGCGGTCTCAGTGGAAACAACTTTCTGTGATGTGAGATCGTTTTTGTTCCCAACCAATAGCTTGTTAACATTCTCACTAGCATAACGGTCGATTTCATTCAGCCATTGTTTGACGTTGTTGAAGCTCTCTTGGTCCGTGACATCATAAGTGACCTGCCAAAGACAATCATTGTGAGGGATAAACAAAGGATGGATGTATTAACAAGTAGAAGATTGCTTGGTGAGAGTAAGATCATACAATGATTCCATGAGCTCCTCTGTAGTAGCTACTAGTGATTGTCCTGAAACGTTCTTGACCTGCTGTGTCCCACTGGATACACAACGATTACACAGTGATTATTTGCTCTTTCAAAAATTTC
This sequence comes from Biscutella auriculata, assembly GCA_900406285.1. Taxonomy (NCBI): domain Eukaryota; kingdom Viridiplantae; phylum Streptophyta; class Magnoliopsida; order Brassicales; family Brassicaceae; genus Biscutella; species Biscutella auriculata. Next base: position 3,071 of record OVAO01001607.1, read on the forward strand.
AATTATAATGTTGCATATTCAGCTCAATAACACTTACAATCTGGAGTTTGATGGTCTTCCCATCTTGTTCGACTGTGCGGATTTTCTGCATCACACCAATAATAAAGATTAATACCTTTTTTGTTAGTTTTTCGTTTCCTGTATATATTTGAGTGATGTGCCATGAGCATGCTTACAAAGTCAACACCAATGGTGCTTATGTAGCTATCCAGGTAAGAATCATCCTACACAAAATATGGAGATATCAAACAATAAGAACAGACAGAGCAAAAATGATACCATCACAAAGTGAGAATAAGCGGAAGTTCAGTTGAGTAAACAAGTATTGAACTCAAAGATGTGATCTTGAAGGACTACAATTTTTTGTTTGTGTGCTCAATGTTAAAGAGCAAGTACCAAATATTTTAAAACCAGAGTATTTTTAGCTGAGTAAGAAACTAGAGTGGTGAAATTACTTACAGCAAATCTTAGAAGCAAGCACGATTTTCCTACACCAGAATCACCAATAAGCAAAAGCTTGAACAGATAGTCACTGCAACAAGAGGATAAAACAGGAAAAGGAAATAAAGGTAACATCAATCTCAATCTCAGTGGAAGCTCATAAACTCATAAAGATTGCCATTTTGCCATGTTTCACTCTGTATCAGGAATTTAAGATATGCCAATGAATTTTTTTCCCCAAAACAAAACCACGAATCCTATATGATAATGAGATCAAAGGACTGTTGTGCAGCACCCGCGAATCTCATAATTAAAAAGAAATTGTAGATCTCAATCAAAATTGTCCTGGATCTAGTCTATATAAGATCCATGGAACGAGAAACTAAATCTAGAATTGTTCACTACAAAAATAAGACTTAACGAGGAAAATCAAGTAGATTTATTCCAGCGACCTACAACCTAACGAAAATTCAAATCAGCGAACACATGGAGAAGAAAAATCAAACCACAAAATTCAGGTTGATTGGAAGCATAAGAGATAGTATCTCGTAAGGAGAAGAGAAGTTTATTACTATTCAGGATTCATGGCTTATCTGGTATATAGATCGATCACCCAACGTATCAACGGAAAATCTACGCGGTCAAGGGAATCTCTGGAGACAATTTCAGCGATCGTCGGGAAAAAAACGAGAGAGAAAGAGAGATGTGAATGGAGACGGTGAATGTTTATGTTATTATTCTTTTTCGCTTAGTGTTGACAACAACAAAAACAAAAACAAAATAAAACAAAATTGAAAAATATAAAGGGACCCACTCTTTTGAAAATTAAATGATTTTTTTTTTATGTTTGAATGATGACGTGGCAAAGCCCAACCCGGAGATGCGTTGGAGATAAACAAAGAATCAATCTTTTTTTTTGGGTGCGAAACAAAGAATCAATCAATCCATGTTTTTCTTTTTGTTATACTTTTTTTTTTCTTTTCTTTTCTTTATGATTCTATACAATCGGAGAATAACTAAATTTAGGAAACTACATTTCGAATCTAATTATTTTTAAATTTTGAGATATATATATATTTTTTTAAGTTGTTTGAAAAGGAACTTTTTGCAAAATACATTACGAAACTTAGCTGACAAAGAAGAATGGGACTTTTTTTTTTCTTTTGTATGTAACTTGTCAGTCAATGATAACGTGGACATGTAGACGACTTGAATATACACATAAATATTTATATTTTTACATATTTATAATATTTATATGTTTAAATATTTAATCATTTCTTCAGTCGAATATATTTTAAATAATTATTTAAATATATATTATATATATGATTTTAACATTGATTTTATATATTAAATAATTATATATGTCATTTAACATTTGAATCTTAATATATAAACAAATAATTATTATTTTTATATCAATAAATAAATTATTTATGTTCATGTTTTTAAGAATTATAAACAAACAAAAATTAAAAAAGATATAACATATATTTAAAACCAATTAAATTGATACAATCAAATATCAAATTTTTTTTTTTTACTGTTATTAGTTAGTAAATAATTTTTTAAATAACTAATAAAATATATCAAATCTTTACTATTTGATTTTATTAGTTAGTAATTAATATATATATATATATATATATATAAATAGGAAATTAAATAAAATATTCATTTATGAAGGAGTTATCGTTTGAAATCATTAAGATGATATAATTAGATATCATATTTTTAATGTTTAATTTGATTGATTAGAAAATATGAGTAACATATATTGTAATTATTATAATAAACAAGATCTTATTTCAAATATATTTTTTAAGAGATAACTAGATTTGAACCCGCATTCAACGCGAATATTTTATTTTGAAATTAATAATTATAATTAACACATTATATTATAAAATTATGATGATATATAGTCTAAGTTATACATCGTTTATGTTTATTTATAAATTTTTAGAATTTTGATTGATATATAATTAATTAAACATGTTTAGGATTATATTAGTTTTAAATAATTTTAAGCTGAGTTTTAATTTTAAAATATTGTTAGTTTAGTGAAATTTATAATGAATTAAATCACATATTTTTAAAATATTATTTTAATTAATATAGATAAATTCAGTATGTTCTTAAATTGTAACAAATAATTTATGTTTTTAAATATTATTTGAAGGTTTTCATTTTGTTGTAACAAATATATAAATAATAAAAAATGATTAAATCTGTAATCATGATATTTATTTAAAATTATTGAATCTAAAAAGTAAATAACAAAGAATATTCCTAAGAGGTATTATAAAAAGGTGATAAATTATTGTAGATAAATAATATAATTTTTAATATATCAAAAATTTAAATGCTTAAGAATATTGATATTTTCAAAAAAAGAAATTATGATATATTTTTATAAAATATTAATGTTATTGTAGTTAAATATTTTCTTAGTCATCCTAGAAAATAGTTCTTTATGGTTATTTTTTAATTATTAATCTCTATAGTATTATTTCAGAATCACATTTAAGAATAAGCCTTTAAATCATAAAAATATTACATGATGTTAAGCGTAAAACTTGAAATATATGTATAAAATTTTAATTAAAAATTAAATATTTTCTCATAATATATTATTCAAAAAAATAATTTTCATATAATTATAATTTTAAAAACGAATTTTAATAAAAAAACCAAAGTATTTTATTATTTGATTTATCAATTTCAACAAGATACCTAATTTACCTATTTTTTTAAATTTCACAATATTCAATTCGGATTTTGTCCAATATATAGTATATTTACAATAATTTAAATATAAGTTTTACTATAAGATAATTATTTTCTACATATTTTGATCTTCTCATATATATTAAATATTTTAACCTACACCTAAATCGAAATATAATTTAATATATCCTAAACTATACATATCTATTTATTTTATCCAATACATAATATAATTTCATAAAAATTAATATAAATTTTAGTATATAATAATTATGTATACATATTTGTATCTTCTTATATATATTTTACATCTCTGTAATATTATTTTAGCATCACAAATATTAGCTAACTAGATTTTTGACCCGCACTATGTGCTGGATTTATAATAGAAAATATAATTATAAATTTACGGACATATAATTAATTTTGTTATATATTATCGTAATAAATATTTGTTATTTATAAGAAAATAGAATATGAATACAATACCGATTTAAATATATAGTAAAGTTACTAAAATTAAATTGTAATTTATTTAATATTAACTTAATTATGAATCATATATAATTATGAGTATAAAGTTTTATTAAATGAATTAAGCCCATTTTTTCTGGCCTAAATGCAAACTCATAAATATTTAATTGTAATTGTATGATGATATACATAATGATTTATAACTACATTCATAATATTAAATCCCCTGAGAATATTTTCAAACTTACACCAACAAAATAATATACTCTACATTAATATTTAATAATTATTATTATTATTAATCAAAATAATTATTTAAATTATTTTTATCCATATTAAATATTTAAATAACTATCTATCGGTAGTTATTATAAAAATCTTTTCAAACCTACACTAACAAAACAATATATTCTAGATCAATATTTAAATTATACTTATTAATAAAATAATTATTTAATTTATTTTTATCTATATTAAATATTTAAATAGTTAACTATCGATAATATTATCAATTTATATTTAAATTATCTATATTTTAGATTCAAGAAATAAATATCCCCAGAAAAGTGGAATAAGAAATATATGGTTGTATAATATTCTCTAGGTGTTATTAGATAAATATTTTAATTTCTAATAATAGATATATAATGACATATTATGTAAATCACACATGAGGGTAATGTTATTCTTTAAAAATGCTTATGTTTTAATAAATAGGGGATATCACTAAAAATTATATTATATGCCATTCGAAAATCAATTTAAAGAACAAACTAAAAAATCTTTGGGTAAAATGAAATAAATATAATTTTAATTGAGAATTAAAGATTTTTTTAAAATAAATCTAATAAAATTTAAATAGAGATTAATACAAAAGTGTTCATAAGTTTTTCTCTAGATAAATTTAAACACAAATACAATAATATTTAATACTTCAAAAAATAAATTTCAAAATTTCCTAAATGAAGTATAATAAATTAAATAATATAAAATGAAATTTATTATACAAATTTTTAAAGATATATATAAATCTAAGAAAAATATGATAACAAATAAAGATTATCTTACTAACCAATAAATATATAAAGTTTCAGTTTGAAATTTATTTCAATATAAATATTTTAAAATATAATTCGAGGTTTTCTTTTTACAAATTTTTGTACATATAAATCTAATAAATATAACAATAAATCAAATTATATTAATATTGGATTTATATTTTTAGCTAGAAACATGTTTTTAAATAAATTTTATCAAAAAATTATTTTAAATTTTATCTTCATAATAATGGTCAAACGGTTTAGTCAACGGGTTAAATTTTGATCCAGATTCAATATATAAATTATATTATTATTCTATTTAAAATAAACATTATTAATATTTATTAATCACAAATTTAAAATTTAAATATATTTTTATATAAAATTAAATATCATAATATTATAATTTAAAAATACATCATTCCGCATATTATGCGGGTAAAAATCTAGTATTTAATTATGTTAGTATATTTATATTTAACGTAGTGCAAGTTTAACATATTATTAATTGAATATTTTATTTAATATCTTAGACCACCTCCAACGCGTGATTTGCACGGTTCTTGGGTCGATTCTTCGTCCCAAGTAATAATAAAAGGCCCATCTCGTTTCTTAAACGAAGAAACGATTCTTCGTTTGGATATTTGGATCCATCCCAAGATACGCCACGCGTCGATTAGCGATTGGTTTCACGATTTTATGCGAACGAGAAAAACATTTTCTCGTTTCTTCTTCGTCGACGAAGAACTCGAGAGGCGAAGCGGCGATTTTCTCCGTCTTTATCCGGCGGGAATCGAGGTGAAATTGGTCGTCAATCTGTTCAAGATAAGTTTTCCTTACCTTTTTTCTTTCGTATTAAATGGGTTCTATTGATTCTTGAAGGTGCGATTTTCGGATTAGGGTTTAGTATTTTTTTGAAACAAAATCGATTTAGGGATTTTGTTTGATCTTTGCTTAATTCGACTTCTTATGTTTATTTAGTATGTGTTTAGCTGTTGAATCGGTCTTCTGACAACTAAATCGAAATGGAATTAGGGTTTTCCCGGATATGAAACGAAATTGATTTAGGGATTTCTTGAGATGTTTGATTAAATCGATTTAGGGACTTCTTATGTTTATTTAGTATGTGTTTATATGTTTAATACATATCTTGAGATATTTGATCAAAATGAATTCAATTTTTCTGTTTCTTTTTTGTTTTTTTTTTAAAATCGTTTTCTCGAGTTTTTGCTAAGAGTTGATTGTTTACATGATTGTGCATATTTTGGAATCAAGAAGCAGCGATTGGAGCATAAATGTGTCTGATTCTGCATCTAATCGAAACTGGAACATAAATCAGGTTTCTTTCTAAACTTTATTTGAAGCTTTAATGTGTTCTTTGATCATGAAATGTGAATATCTTTGCTTTCCCTGAAATGTGAATGTGTAGGCTTGCTCTGAAATGTGAATGTGTATGCTTGTTCTGAAATGTGAATGTGACAGAATCATGAATCTGAATTGTCCGCTTTTAACGATGTGAAATGTGAATTGAATGAATCTGAATTGTCATCTTTAAACTAAAATGAATGAATCATGAATCTCAATTACGAATTGTGCTTCCTTGTAGTTAAGTGTCTGAGTTGTGACGGATTTGATATTGTAAAAAGATTTGAATTGAGTTGTTTGAATTGGAAACAGATTTGGTTTTAATGAAAATGAATATCGATTTGCCTTTGAGTTGATTTTGTACTTATGGTTGTTGTAGTTAAGTGTTTTCCCATTGAATGCTTAACTTTACCAACCAACTATAATCTTAATGTCACCAATTGATGAACTAAAAACTTAGAAGATGTATTCCCAATTTATAAACCTACACTTAACATCCTTATCTTCTAACATTTAGAAGACAAACCTCTTCCGAGTGGTCTGTCTTCTCTTCTTATTCTTCTCTGTCTTCTTATTTTCTTATTCTCTTCTTCTATGTCTTCTTATTTTCTTATTCTCTTCTTCTTTGTCTTCGTATTCTCTAACTCTGCTTCTTCTCTGTCTTTCTTTCAAATCTTCTTCATGGATCCATTCTGTGGTTCTAATCAACCATTCCATCATCTGTTAAATACTCCCTCCGTTCCTTACTATTTGATGTTTTAGAGTTTTTCACGCTGATTAATAAAACACAAAAACATCATTTAGTTTATCTCTTTTTCATAAAAAAACTCATTAACTTCATCTATTTTAACCAATAAAAAACCATACTACATAGTATTAATGGATTTTAGCTTTAAATTTTTGCATTGAAAATCGAAAACATCACTTAAAATGAAACAAAAATTAAAACTTAAAACACCATCTATTGAGAAACGGAGGGAGTAGTCAAGAAATCCCTCTAGTTCCCAACAGCCTAATCAACCTTAGCCAAATTAATTTTATTCAGGAAAGCCACCAAAACCATCTTATTCCCAACCTTCATGAGAAGAGGAGGAAATAGAGTGCCGCAAAAGATGTGATTCTTTGTTCTGCTTGGTTGAACACTAGCAAAGATGCCATTTTTCCAATGAGCAAAGGAACACAACCTTCTAGAATCGGGTGGCTGCTGTAGAGAAATCACCAGAGGCTTAACACTAAGCCTGTTTCTCTCTGTCGCAAAAACTGTAGAGGCTTAACACCAAGCATGATTTATCCTTTGCGACTTTGATAGTAGAAACTCTGTTTCCTCTGTTTCTACTCCTCCAGATACGTTTCTTTGTCCATGTTTTGTATCTGTCAACGAAGCAAAACCCTTGTTCTTACACCCTCAAGTTAGATGGACATGAATGAAAAGACAAAGAGATTTACGAGTTCCCCTTGATCATAAACCTGATCAAGAGTACATCTCGGCAGGGACTTAAACACCCTAGCAACAACTCATTTCACTCTTGTTCGTTTGATACAACTTGAATCACTAACTACCCAACAGATTCACCTCAGTTATGTTTACATCAGATACAAGAAGAAGAAGAAGAAGAAACAAAGAGAACAAGAAGAACAAGTAGATTTGAACCCAAAACCCCAAGAAAGCCCTCTTGGTTAAACCCTTGAGCTAAACCTAAAAACTCTCTTCTTTGATCTCTCTTTACAGCCTCTCTCTCCCTCTCCTTCCACACAAATTCCGTGAGTATTTTTCTATCTCCTTTTGCTTACTTAAAATGGTGATACAACTTCTGTTTTTATAGCAGCAGACAACTTCACATGCAAGTTTTAATGCTCAGAACAATACCAATGCTTTATTACTTATTTACCTTGACTGCCATTGATTTTGTCTTCTTGTGATTGAGCTTCAAATGTACCAAAACCGAACCAGACTTAAACCAATGTTAAATCAGACTCTGAACCAAATCCAGCAGAACCAGACTTTGAACCAAATCCAACAAACTCCACCTTGGTTCTAAGTCTCCCGTGAAAATCCCTTCAGTTCTAAGACTCTGAACCAGACTTTCTTTGAGTCTTTAATCTGATAAACCATCACTGCTTTGCCCTTTCTACTGCTAGCAGCAGCTTTAGCAGTCGTTGATCCATGTTTACCAGACTTAGACTTTCCTGATGTTGGGCATTCTGCATCGGCAGAACTCTGTCCAACTGCACATGTCACAACATATGCTTGTAACACATAGACTGTTCCCTACCGTTTTCCTTGCAGAACCAATCGATCTTTTGAATACTTTGAGCATACCATTCTGCTACTTAGACCAGTAGCCCTTCTCATACAAACATCCAAGAGAAATCAAGTTTCTTCTTGCCTTGGGAACATACTTCACTTGTTCCAAGATTTTAATTGATCCATCAACAACTTTCAGCTTCACCGATCCAATTCCAGTAACTTCACAACAACTATCATCAGTCAGTATGATAGTTTTGCCCTCAACAACTTTAAAATCCTGAAGCCATTCTCTCTTTGAAGTTATGTGCCTTGATGCACCTGTATCAAGAACCCATTTATCTGTAGGTTCACCTTCACAAACTGAGAGTGCTTCACAATAAGTTACTTCAGCAAGTCCACACTCATTTCTTCCTCCATTTTCTGTTTTCTTCTTAAGCTTGCAGTCTCTCTTCATGTGACATTCTTTGCCGCAATTCCAGCAGACATGTTTCCCTACATTTCCAGCCTGCCAACTTTTCTTCTGATTGTAACTCCTGCCACTAACCATCAGANTCTTCTGATTGTAACTCTTGCCACTAACCATCATACCTTCTCTTTGGACATCTTGACTCTTGCTTGAAGACTTGAAATCTAAATCCTTAGAGAATGCAACATTGACCACATCTTTCAGTGTCAATGTATCTCTTCCAAACTTCAAAGCATCCTTCACTTGTCTAAACTGTTTCGGCAGTGAATTCAACAAGTAGATAGCTTTATCCTCTAGGACCCAAAGCTTTATCCTCATCTTCTACTTTTACTCCAACATTAGACATATCTGATACAAGCTTCATGAACTCATTAATATTCTCTTCCATAGTTTTAGTTTCATCCATCCTAAAAGGATATAACCTTTCCTTGAGATAAATCATGTTCGGTAGATATTTCGAGAAGAACAACTCCTCTAGCTTCTTCCACATAGCTACAATTGTTTCTTCATGAATAACATCTCTAAGAACATTATCGGTTAGGTTTAGAATGATGGTGTTTCGTGCGTTCTTAAGGATCTCTTCCTTCTTCTTGCTGTCTAGAGTTTTAGATAGATTTTCTTTACCTTCCAGAGCTTTATCAATGCCTAAGTTCCCTACATGAGCCATCATTTTTGCTTTCCAAAGCACAAAATCTCCTTTTCCATCAAACTTGTCAATTTCATATTTTCCTGAGCTCATAGTTCTAACCCTTTAGGTTACAACATCAACAAGTTCCACAAGCAGACAACACAACACTTAAAAGCAAACCCAGAAAATTACCTTGTTGAGACAGTACGAACTCCACCTTAATTGGAACTTTCTCCTTCGGGTGTCTTGCTGGAACATATGTAAAGCATAACTTGGTGCTCTGATACCACTTGTAAGGAAAAACACAAGCTCAACACCAAGTCTTTCCCCTTTCGACTTTGATAGCAGAAGCTTGTCACTCTATTTTTCCAGAGTTGCGACACATAGAGAGATTGTGACACCTAGAAAACTTGTGACACAAAGAACTTCTTCACAAGATACGTTTCTCTGTCCCTGTTTTATATTTGTCAGAGAAGCAATACTCTCACTCTCACACACTCAAGTTAGATGAACATAAAAGAAAAGGCACATATGTTTATGAGTTCCTCTTGATCATAAACTAGATCAAGAGTACATCTCGGCAGGACTTAAACACCCTAGCAACAACTCCTTTCACTCTTGTTCTTTGGTACAATTTGAGTCATTAACCACCTAACAGATTCACCTCTGTTAATGTATACAACAGATGCAAGAAGAAGAAGAAACAAAGAGAACACGAAGAACAAATAGATTTCAACCTAAAAACCCAAGAAATCCTTCTTGGTAAAACCCTTGAGCTAAACCTCTAATCTCTCTCTCTTGAACTCTCTTCACAACCTCTCTCTCTATCTTCTTTCCACCATATTTCCGTGAGTTTTTCTCTCTCTATCGTTACCTTGAAATGGTGCAGCAGTCATTATTTTATTGCAACAGAAACTTGACTTGCAAGTCCTATTTTTATTTACATACTTTACCAATGTTTTGACACTTATTTACGTTGAGTTCATTGATTTTTTCTTCTTGTGATTGACTTTCAAATGTACCAAATCTTGAATCAGACTTAAACTAATTTTGAACCAACTTTTGAACCATACTCCAACAATTATAATATTGATTCCACAATCTAGGGATATAGTTAAAAACTAAAAAAAAATTATTAGATAATAAAAATGTTAATCATTAGTAAATATTGAATACATATGTCTAAATTCGAAATTTTTGGTATTAATTGGATTTTTTAATCGAATTCAATCTAATATATATATATATATATATATATATATATATTTATATATATATATATGTATAATTAATATCTATTAACGTAATTTGGTAATGTTAATCAAGTTTGTGTTCGGAATTTTTGGATTAGATTTTGGGTTCGGTTGTATTCCAAGCCCTATACCAATCTATTTGTTTTGTTGTCTGGAAGTCATATGTTAAATGTGGAGTTGCTTTATATAAGTTTTGGGCTTATCAGATCTCTATCGTTAAAATTAAAACGCATTAATAAGACGTCCAATCACTCTTTTTTTTTCTTAATTTTATTTTTATCAACCACTTTATCTTTTTTCTAAAAAAAAAACAATTTTTTTTAACATATACATATCAAGATTATGTTAGCAGTATGAAGATAAACTTTATGAAAAACCTTGTATTCTAATTCATCTCCTTAACTGATATTAAATAGAACATAGAATCCAAGTGGATTTCAATACATCATAAATCTGCTTCTCAATTGTATGTCACTACTCACCGTGTTAGAGTCTCTTAGACCATCTCCATCCCAAGTTTTTATTGAAAGAGATCTTAAACTATTTTTATTAATATTTTAATTTTTTTATGAATTATTAATATTTTTATTTTTTATTGGTGAGTAAGAGTCAAGAGAGAGAGAAAATCATTAATAGCGAGAGAAAGAGAGAGACAGAGAGAGGAGAGAGAATTTTTGTTTATCTTCCAATAACAAGCTGACACATTAGCAGTTCTTATGAGTTTCAAATATCTTTGTTAAGAATCGATTCTGAAGTTTTCAAATATTTTATTAATATTTTTAGGTTTTCTATACTTTTAGAACTTGTTAAAAACCTCTGTTGGAGGTGCTCTTAACTCTTTATGCATTAGGAGAGTACCCGATTTTATTTATGTTGTTAATATAAATTTTGTTATACAAAATATTTTAAAATTTAAAATTTGACTATTGATAC
>OVAO01001608.1:0-14650 GCA_900406285.1 Biscutella auriculata
TCTAATCTTTATCTACGTAAATCAGTTGTGGATAGCATATTTAGTTTCTTTTTCTCTATTGTCGTTGATCGTAATCAATCCAACGGATAAGATTATTATTCTAGTCTTTAATTTCATTTTTTCTCTCCCTCTCTGACTTCCCTCTCTTCCCATTTGTCCTTAAAGGGAGATGCGTTTCTTCTATGTAATCCAACAAAATCCTCTTTCCGGACAGTTTCTTCGTCCATAACCTCTTTCTCTCGTCTTCTCGCCTTGCCCTCAGAAGGGCTTTTTCATGGAGTCTAATAATGAAATCCGCAACATACAGATCGAGGACCATTGTCTTCTCATTGTATCTTTACCGATCGACGGTCACTTGTCATTGTATCGTTACTGACATGGATGCTATATAGATAGTGACAGTTGGCCGGGGATTGAGATTTATTGCTTATGAAGTTTCATCTACCACAAGTTAGAGAAAATGTAAGTAAACATTACAGCTCAGAAGCAGACAAAGAGATAGCTCAGAGTAAGTCATGTTAAGCAACGATTGTCCAACAACTTGAAGATGTGAAGTTTTAGTTTCAGTTTCAGTTTTAGTTTCTTTTTCTATGCTGCCATTGATCGTAATCAATCCCACTGATCTCTAAGATTATTCCACTCTTTAAGTTCTTTTTTTTCTCTCCCTCTTTGTCTTTCGTCTCTTCCTCTTCATCTCTAAAGGGCGATGCGTTTCTGGAGCGCCACGCTTCGCTGACTTCGCTCCATGGCTTCTCCTCCTCTCCAGGAATTAGAGACCTTTATTGTGCCTTGCTTATGGAGATGTATTCACTCATCAAAAAGAATGTATCTTCATGACATGGTTTCCTCCTCCATGGGACTTCGAGGATCCCCAATCTGTCTCCTCTTTATTTTCCCGTGCGTTGGTGTTTGTGTCTTTCGTAGATCGTTAGATCGGCCTACGAGCCTTTGTAATCCGTCGACTTTTTTTAATGATATATCATTTCTATTGTTTTTTGTCATTTCTTTTGTCCAATCTGGTTCATTTAAAGTTCATATGCAATAAAATCAGAACTTCGGCCATAAAATGAACAATATCATAATAAATAAATCAATCGCTCTGAGTAACTCAGCCGCTTTGACTAACTCAATCGCTCTGAACAATATCATTTAAATATCATAATAAATGAACAATCTGGATTCTTCCAAGGTCGCCGATCAAGACAACGCCGGTCAGGCCCGCCGGTGAAGCCTTGACCGGCGAAGACCGAGCAGGGAGCCCTAGAGGAGAAGCGCCGGCCAAGTGCGCCGGTCTGCACTGAAACGGCGCAACCAGAGCAGCGGCCCTAGACAAGGCACGCCGGTCTGCACTGACCGGCGGAGGCCTCGCCGCCTCAAATCTACTTTCCATATTTGAATCGATTCTTGGTCTCCTATATAAAGACCCAACCCCGAAAACCCTAAACACGTTTTTCTCTCAGCTTTTTCTTAGGTTTTAAAGTTTATATCCCATTTGTGAGAGATACTTTTGGTACTTTTGATTTATGCAAGTTTATTTTCTATGATTTTTCTTGTTTTTATTGTTGTTCTTGCTTTAGTTTCTTGGTTTTATTGCTTGCTATCACAAGCCATGTCTAGAAACTATCAAGGTGTTCTAGACATGGGTTGTGAGTAGTCTTTTATAGGCTTATGGATTAGGGGTTAGATTGATAGGTTTTTGATTGCTAGAAATGGTTTAGATCCATAGTAGAAATGATATTATCGACTTGTTCATGTGCTTAATGCTAGATTAGTAGTAGCTAACCAAATCTAGATCTATAATAAAGTTATTACCGAGAGGTTCTTATAGGATTCCCGAATTAAGTGAATAGGTTGTTAGTCGATTCTTTCCAAGAGAATATTGTTTAAGTTATCAATTCATTGTTTATCATGGAATTTTGTTTAATGCTTTCTAGTAATGCTTTATTGCTAAGAGATTGTGTAATGGTAGGATTAGAAAAGGTATTAGTTGTGCGACAGCGAGCTAATCAAGTTTAGAAATTCCTAGACATTTCCTATCAAATATCATTCCTCTTATCCATAAGTTGCTTTTAAATTCTGATTTTTATCACTAGCAGTTTAGTTAGTTTGCTTTCATTTTCAGTTTATTGCCTTGTTTTATTTAATTGTTTAGGAGTTGTTAGTGACAAACAAACCCCTTTTGTGTTGCCTAGACTTAGTAAAATCTATCATAGGATTTCTGAGTTAATTACCCCCGAGTTAGTTCGACAACCTCGATCACCCATCTTCCCTATACTTCATTGATAAACCTCCATAAGAAACCAAAAATTTCTGTTTATTAGTCTTCTCTCCCTTTCTCTTCGTCTTTAAAGGGATTTGCGTTTCTTCGTCATAATCAAACAAAATTATCTTTCTACACTGTTTCGTCCCTAGACTCTTTTCTCTCATCTTTTCTCTCGCCCTGCCCTCAGAAGGGATTTTTCATGGAGTATGATAACGACATCTCCAACATACAGATCGAGGATCATCGTCTTGTCATTGTATCTTTACTCATTGATAGTCACTTGTCGTTGTATCCTTACTGACGTGGATGCAACTCGACAGTCTCCGTCTGGCTGTTGTTTGGTGTAAATGGGTGCTCTCGAGCGGCGCACGTCACCTAATCTGATCTAGAGCTTTTTGAGCGTCCTCTGCAGTGCTTTCGATTTCCGAATCCCTCAATGCAGAGTTTGTCGATGCTTTCTTTTCCCTGGAGTCAACCTTGCCGACCCTGTTGGAACATCTTACTTTTGTTTTTGCACTTTCGGCATTTATGCCATTTGTAGTTCGCTCAGTCAGCCTTCGGGCCTTTGTAATCTGTCAACTTCTCTTAATAAAGCACTTTGTTCTTATGTCGCATCATCGTTTGTCGTGTCTTATAATCAATCCAATGTCCGTGAAGAATAACTCAGCCAAAACGAAAACAATCAGCCGTAATTTAAACATACCATAGTCGTTCATAGTAACTCAACTAAATTTAAGAAGTAAATCTGTCGTTAAGATTATCTAAGTCAATATTAATCAAGTCATTGTAAAACATAGTCAGCCATAATACAACTAGAAGTCAGCCTTTGATCATAATACGGTCTCTTAAAATATTAAGTACGCAATCAAAATATAAGTCAACCGTTAAAGAAAATATATTCTATGTAAATCAGACTTCATAAACATAAATCAGCGGTTTAACACAAATAAGACTCAGTACTAAAACAACCACGTTAAACCAGAACTCAACCGTATAGAAAAGTTGCTAACCGCTGGTAAATCAGCCGTGAAGCAACACACCGGTATTTTACTTGATGGATGAGATAGTTTTGATTCCAAGACTGAATTTTCACCCAAATTATTTACATTCAAATTCACACAAAATCGTTTTTCTCCCAGAACAATCAATCCAACGGATATTATGGTCTAGACTTTAATTTGTGTTTTTTTTGCTGTTCCTCTCTATTTTCTCTCTCTTCCTCTTCGTCTTTAAAGGGATATGCGTTTCTTCACGTAAGCTCAAACATAATCCTCATTCTGGGGCGTTTCTTCCCTAAGCTCTTTCTCTTGTCTTTTCTCGGGCCTTCTTTCCCTACTTTCAGAACGGCTCTATCATGGAGTCTGATGATAATATCTCAGACATACTGCTCGAGGACCATCGTCTTGTGACAAGACTCTTGTCATTGTATCAGAGCGCTATGACCGTCGGCCCGTGGATTGGTTGGCGTGGAGAGTCTGTCAGGGATCATAAGCGGCGACCAATCCATGGGTTCTTCATCCTGGGGACTTTGGCTGGTGTGAGTTCAAGAACAATACTCATCGTACATGTATTTCGCGCCGAACAACTAAGCCGGAGAAACAACTGGAGTAACTCCTGGAGAATCCTCTCTTTTTCTATTCGCGTGTTTTGGCGTTTGTTCCTTTTGTAGATTGTTCGATCGGCCTTCAAACCTTCGTGTTCTGTCGACTTTTCTTAACGAAATATCATTTCTATCTCGACCATAATCAATCAAAATCCATCCGTAATTAAACACAAATCAGCTATAATACAACAAGAAGTCACCAACCATCAGCTGTTAAAAAAACATTATTCCCCGTAGATCATTTGTTCGGCCTTCGAGCCATTGTAATCTGTCGAGCTCTTGTCTTAAAGATATATCAACTTCTATTTCTTTGTTTCAATGCACAAGAAACCTGAATTCCATCGACGTAATATAACAAAAAATCATCCGTTAAATCAGCCTTAAAGAAAATATGATTCTCCAAACTTAGATGTAATAGAGAAATTTCAGTTCCATAAATAAGCCGCCTAGAGGCTACTTAGACAAAAATTTAATTACCTCAGCCATACAAGACAAAAATTATACTCTGTAATTCAGTCTTCAATACACAATATAAATATGTAAATCAACCATATTTATTTATTAAATCAGACACATTAAGCTAGACCTCATTTGTACCAGACTAAACCAAAACACTAAATAATAAACATTAACACTAGTTTTCCCACAAAAAGTGTTGGAGTATTTTTCTCGAAAAATTGTTATCCCCAAAAAATAATATAAATATAACGCGGTATTTTTGAATTTCACTTTTAATGGATGTGTTATCTTATTACTTTCGGCTTAGGTGAGATATGAGACATAATTAAACCAGAATGAGCCTGAAATTTTTNTTGATGAGTTATCTTATTACTTTCGGCTTAGGTGAGATATGAGACATAATTAAACCAGAATGAGCCTGAAATTTTTCAATGGGAGAGTTATCTTATTATCTTATTACTTCCTCTTATTATCGTATTACTTATTATCTTAATAACGGATGAGTTATCTTATTATCTTATTACTTATTATTACTTATTATCCCATAACTCAGCCCATAACTCATCCACATATTTACAAGGTGAGAGTGGTACTTCACATCCAATAACAGGTGGGATCGAACTCCTCCTCAGAGTAGTAATCAGGGAACTTGTTATCCGAGCATAGGGAGGAGGTGAAGCAATAGGGTGTCTCTCACGCGGCTCGTAGGTTGAGGCTCTAGATGGAGCTGTTTCTTCTAAATCACGCTCTACTGGTATTGCACTTGTAGATTTTCAACCATTCGAATTGCAAACCTCGTTGATTTCAGATTCTTAACTCGATTATACTTATTTTCACTCTCCAAACCAAGGTAAATTCACTCAATCTCAAATTTTTTGAAACACTATTCAGTTAGACAGAACTTTGATTCCAAGCTTAAATGTTGATTGTTTGGTATTTCTAATGCTTGATTATAGGTTGTTTAGTGATTGCTGGTGAATTTCCATGGTTGAATGTTCTTGATTTGAGTAATTCATGGCCAAATTTTGAAATTTTTTAACATTTCAGGAATGGTTCGTATAGAGTGACGAAAATTGAGCCTAAACTTGTTTGAATTCGATTCTAAGAACAAATTTGATTGTCATTGTGTGAGATTATTAACTTAGCATTGATTAGGAATCAATTGAAATGGATTTCCAAAACCTCTACTAAGCAATTTACATGACTTGAATCGATTTGATTCGAAATTATTGAAATTGGGATTGTCTTGATGATTGATTCGCCTTATGGATATGATCATGAACTTAATTGATATGATTCAAATGACTTAGGTCATATAGGTGTTTGTTTGTCAATTAAGACTTGAGTTTGAACTGAATTTTTTAATGCAATTTTGTGTTGCAGTATGAGTCGAGTCAAAGGAACTGAAAATCAACATGAAGGGAAAGACATTGCTACCGGGAGTGAAACACGCAAGAAAAGAAGAGAAGTTTGCTCGGGTAACTCAGAACGAGATTCTACAACGGAAAGGGATGTAATGATTAGAGTATGCAGTATTGGTGACACATTTGGCCATCAGGTTCTTGATGATAAATCCCAACTCCCTACGACCAAACAAGGCTGGAATGCATCAAAAGGCAAAGGAATAAGTAATAAAGGGTTATGCAGCAAGAATGGCTAAGCATTTCTTGGAACTTCCATTCACATGATCACTTTTTACCTCATCCTCCTACCCTTATGAGCCTTGTCATCAGGCATGATGTCACACTGCTGATGACAGAAATGGGGATATTGAGAGTCTAATGGGTCGCAGCCTAGTTGCCTATTATGCCGAGTTGGTTCTTGGCTAACTTGGAAGTTTGGAAAACCGGAAAAAGATCCAAGAATCCTTTAGGAGGCGGTTACATAAGGTTCACCGACCAAAACGGGAAGACGTACCAAGTTCCTTTTAAGGAGCTTTCAGAGATTTATAGCTTCCCTCTGCGTGGGAGAGCCGCATTCAAGGAGAGGTTTGGTTGCAACAATATTGCCAACCAGGTTATTGGACAAGGAAAATATGCACCAGGGACCACTAAGGCATAAAAAATTCGACACCCTGCATTACGTTATCTGTAGAAGGTATTAGGCAGCTCTTTCTATTGCAGATGTGAGATGGGAGAGTCAATACAGTGGAAATGAACTTCATTCGCATTGGGGTAACTCCTATTCTTTTGCATTATTTGGGTGAGTCAAGCCCGTTTTCAAGGGAAGTAGAGATGACGCCTAGTATAGTGCGGTTGTTCTGTGATGAGCTGCTGGAAATTCAAGAGAAGTTATGGTTTGTGAAGGATAGGACACCGCAACTAGTAGTTGGAGGGTGGCTTACCCCAATTTTTGAGTATGTGGGTGCCCCATTAGATGGTCCAAGCACACCACCGAGGTTCTTGGATTTGAAGTATCTTAAGAGGTCTCATTTTCTGCTTGGGGAAGCTGTAGGGAAGTATGTCTACTCATTTATAGCTGCATCATGAGACAACTCATATGTTCTTTTACCCAACAACCATATCATGGACCTGGTGATTTAGGCAACGTTACATTCACCATTGATGGTGTTGATCTATTAAATCCTAGAAGTCTTAATGCATGTGTATCGATATGAACCAAGGCTCCTAATAGAAGCAACAAGAGGGTTGTCAAAGAACCTAAGCTCGAGATTGACTATGAACCAGAACCTGAGCTTGAGCCTGAGGAAAAAGAAGTTTCAGCACCCATCTATAAGAGTGCTAGATACTATGCTGAGCCATTGCCAGTATCTGCATCGCTTGGTCTTATGCGTGAACTAGTCAAGGATAACGGCTGAAAGGGTCGTTGGATCAGATTACTTGACAAGATTATGAGGTCAGCAGTTGGAGAGCTTAAGAAGACAAAATCAAGGTTGAGGACAAGGCGCAAATGAATGAGGAAATGTTGAAGAAGGTTGAGCAAGAGCTGAAGATGAAGGAAGAAGCCACCCAGAGAAAGTATGTCGTCACCAATGACAATTTCAAGAGACTAACTACTATTATCATGAGGATGTACATATGCTTCTGGGGGGTTGCACGAAAGAGGGCTCTACAAGTTGCATTTAGCATACACTCACCTATGAGAGGAAATGATGAAGAATCGAAGGATTTGGAAAAAATTGGGGGTTTTTTAGAGAGAAATTGGGTAAGAAGAAGAAGTGAAGACTTATGCAAAAAATTTGTTTAAAACCCGATGTGAATTGGTACCTGTGCATGACCGGTGTGTGTTGTGACCGGTGTGAATTGGCTCGGTGGGCACGGATCGTCAAGCATGGAAAACGAGACCAATAAAAACCAATTCTAAACACTTAAAAACAAAACGGAAAATACAAAACTAAAAGGATATGCATGAGACTTCCTCCCAAGTGAGCTTGTTTATAGTCACTTAGCTTTACTTTGCTGACTGCTATCAGTTCAGCTTGGAGTTCCACTCCAACTCGCAAAGTCGTTCTTCGAGCTCCTTCATTTCAGTCCAGTGCTCTTTCCTCTCGTCATTCATCTGATTCTTGAGGTTCCAATTCAACATGAGCATGTCTGCATAGTGGTTGTTCCCATTCTAAATTTTACGCTCTAACATTCTCCTATCTTCTCGAATTAAACATTACAAGTGTTGGAATTGTTCTTGGTTCACTGAGCGTTCAAACTTCACCTCATCAGTTACCATTGGTCCCTCTCTAGGCTTGTAATGAAGCCCAAGTCGCTGTTGCTCATCATTCTTAGGATCTGCATTGTTAACAACCTTTTGAAGGGTCATATACCATGTCTCATAGTCGATGATGGCTCCAGCATCTTTCAGGAAAGGTCTTCCTAAAACGATCTACCTATTATTACGAGAAGGTGCAGGAAAAATGAAGAAATCAGTGTAGATAAACCCATCATAGATCTTGATCTCCACATCTCATATGGGTGGATCCCTGATCTCAAGTCCTATGAAGTCTGCAAAACCCTTTGTTATTCCATTGTATATCGATCGGGTGTCGCATACAACAATGTCTATGTTGCATCCATAGATGCTCCCTGGAATCTTGTATAACCCAATGTTAGGCTGTGAATCCTCTATTACCTCATCAAGGAGGTACTCTTCTTTGGTAACTACACCATCTCCCTGATACAGTTCCCCATCGGTTTCTTCTTCACTATCATCCTCATCCATTTGACCAAACAACTCGTCAAGTCCATTGTCATCATTGTCTTCTTCATCTGTGAGCACAAAGATCTGAACTCTCTTCTTGTCCTTCCTTGACAAGGGCCTTGGATCATATTCCTGAACACCAAAAGCTACTAAGTCTAATGTGACTTTAGCTTTCTTTAGGTTGATTCCAGCTTGTGTAGACGCCATGAATGGCCTACTAAAGATCAGATGGCCCTCGTTCTCTCTTTCCATCCTTAGCACCACGAAATATGTTGGTACCTCTACTCCTCTAAGCATCATTGGAAGGTCCATGAGCATCCCAACAAGCTTCCGACGTGAGTTGTCTACTAGTAGAACATTCGTCATGCAAGGCACAAAACAAAAAAACCAAGTCTCTAAGCAACAAACAATGACATTACATTAACACTAGCTCCTAAATGCAATAACCATTCATAAAAGTTTTCAGAAAGTAAGGAGTAAGGGAGTAAGAAACTCCCTAGATATGCTTGTTTAGCAAGATCGGGTTAAGGCATGACAATAGTGGGGTCTTCAGGGAAGTGTTCCTTCTTCAGCTGCTCGAGCATTTCAATCTTCTTTATAGAAGCATCCTTAAACAACTGATTAACTTTTGGATTTGCCAACGTAGATTGATTTGAGGTATATGTCTATAAAATTATTTCAAGCCCTCTCTGAATTTCTCCTTCTGCACTTCCCAAAATAGACCACGAAATGGGAGTTTACGAACAAAGGTGTCAATAGGCTTGCACACCTCAGTTGTTTCCTTAGAGATTTCAGAAACGGTTAACCCCCCCCCCCCCACTCAGATGAGAACCTCAGTAGATATAGCATTCACAAATTCATGAGTGGGTTTCTCACCCTTTCCTGGGATAGTACTTGGCTGTCTTTTAGTAGAAGAGGCAACCTAAGCAACCTGATTATCAAGTGACTTCATGTGGGAAGACATAGACTTCATCCTACTGTTCAAGTTTGTGTACATGTGATCTACCTTGATGTATGCGTGACCGAGCAACTTGAGGAAACCGAACCAAGAGAGGCTAATCTCAAAGTCCCAACTGGACCAGCAACAAGAGCTCAAGCAAAGAGGCTAGCCAACACATTGACAAGGACTTGGAACGAGCTAGAGAGTAGGTAAGACCATTGGAGGAAGGATGAAGAACCGGCCATCTATTACCTCCTCTCATCTCCTTCACTTATCTAAGTCAGATCAAGGAGTCTTCTGGGTACTCTTTTCCCTCAATGAGTTGTGTCCCATGTGGTTTTCTCATTGAGGTTTTGATGAGGCCATTGCACTAGACCCCATGACCGCGCCAAGGGAGCTATTCAAGCGGCCTTATGACCGTTGGAGAATTTTGTTTGGCTCTATCTTAAACTCAGCGTTTTATCCTTTCCCTTATAGGGGTTTCCTTCCTTTTCAATTTTTCTATTTAAAGACTTTGTAGCCGTTTTTGGCATTTCAACTTTGAAACTTATTTTAACCTTAATGGTATTATGTTAAGAGTTCTCTAAGGATGAGTCATATTCCTTAGGGTTTTCGGTGCGTTACATCCGAAAACCAACCTCCTTTGTCGTGTCAAATCTCAGCCTTTGTGATCTTCTTTGCTTAAGTGACCAAGCGATCGATCCTTACGAGACAATAAGATCATTCTTGTTCTATCGTTCGGATCTCTTTCTTTATCACTTTTGCTTAGCCTCATAGTCTTTATTTCTCATTTCTTTAAGATATGTCGAAGCAAGTTACCATTTGGAGACCAACTGATCGACGGAGTTACGTGAGATCTTCTTTGTACTGTCGGCGGGGCCGTACCGGCTGTACCTTGTCATTATCCTCCACCTTCGCCGTCCAAAACTCACTCATTCGCATAACTCTCTCGACTGGATCTCATCTTTTGTCTAAAAGGAGAGATCTTTACAAAGGCGTCAACTTTGGAGAAGATCTGGTCGTGGGAATCGATCTTGGTCCCCCTCTGTACGGTCGTGCATCCGTACCAGCGACGCTAGAGGGAACCATTTTTCCACCACCGACCAAATCTCTCTTTCCTCTCATTTTCTTTCGACTGAATATCTTCTTTTCCTTCCTTTAAGAGTTTCCCTAAGTCTACTTTCGAACGCAGGAACACGGAGAACGTGCAATGTGGTCGCCTTGCTCTCGCCGCGGCCGCCTCTCGTCGAGTCCTCTCGCGCAAGCTCAAATGGTCCAGGGGATACGTCAAGTGGTATCAGAGCCCAAGCTTGACTGACTCACTCACGTTCTCAGGGAGTTTTCGTTCTTACCCAAAGTCTCAATCTTTTGTGTGTGTTCATCATTTAGTGTCTTAATCGTTTAGATAGAAAACCCAAAAAGATTTTGTCTTTCTTGTTCTTTGTTAGTCTTAAGCTAGATCTGTCTTGTTTAAGCGTGTTTCGTTTATCTTGTTTGAAAATTTCCCGAAAGGTGATAACTTTATGCGTTTGGGTTGTTTCTTGGTGCTTCGGGTCAAGATCGAAACTTTTTGCGCAAAGTCATTATTGGTGTTCAGAAACTGAGCTTTGTCTGTTTATTTGTGTTTGTTGTGCGAGGAAGACGAAGGTATACGAGCAAAAGCAGTCGCCGCACGCGTGTTTGGCCCTTGGTGCTTTTGGGACCACTTCGCTACCCGACAAGAAGCCGTACGTACGCCAGCGCACCAACCTCAACCAATCAGTGACCACGGGCAAGCACAGGCGCTATTCTCGTTGCCATAAAGGAGAAGCTGATATTTAAAGCCGAAAAGGAAAAGGGGGAACGAGACAAAGCACTCACGGCCGCCTCTTGTGGTCCCCAACGTACGATCCATGCTTATCTCCACTGTGCCACGTCTCAAACTTGCCCAACACGGCGCTCCTACGCAACGCGTGCCTCGCAAGGCAACCGAGCTCGATCATTGTCAATCGGATCGAACAACCGGCCGTATCACCACCCGCATCTGACCTCGCTACTAGTCTCATACGGCTCCTCAATGAAAGATTTGATGAACTGAGGAGGGAACTTCAGCCTCCTGCCCCAGCACCTCCGGTGCAAGCTGATCTGAGGCCCCCATAACGGTTGCGCCCGAGAGAGACTTATCCGAACGAAGAGGAAGACTTCTTCCCTCAACATGCAAGACCATGGAGACAACCAAGAGGTCTCCACCATAGACTACAAAGAGAATGGAATCAGAATGGGAGACCATTTGAAGCTGATTTTGATGAAGTGGGTCCCCAAGATGTGAGAAGAGAGTCGGGAAGGTTTCCAAGGCCTCCACCGCCAAGACAAGCTTTCCCAAGATACCAAGATGAAGAAGATGCATTTTCGGACCACACTAGCCAAGCCTCTCTAAGGCCTTATCACCGTGAGCAAAGACAAAGAAGCATTGAAGGCTTCAAGATCAAAATTCCTCCATTTCAAGGCAAAAGTGATCCAGATGCTTACTTAGAGTGGGAAAAGAAAATCGAACTTGTGTTTGAGTGCAATTGGTATTCAGAAATCAACAATGTTCGAATGGCAGCCACTGAGTTTCATGATTATGCATTGAGCTGGTGGGACCAAACGGTTACGTCTAGAAGAAGGAATGGCGAAGAACCAATAGAAACTTGTGTAGATTTGAAATCGGCCATGAGAAGGAGGTTTGTTCCAAACCATCACCACCGTGACTTGGACCAAAGGCTTAGAAGACTCAACCAAGGTTCCAAAAGTGTCGAGGACTATTACAAGAGATGGAAATGTTGCTCCTAAGGACGGATCTTCGAGAAGATAGAGAAGCCACTATGGCCAGGTTTCATGGTGGCCTTAACTGAGAGATTCAAGATCACTTGGAGTTACAACACTACGATGAGATTGAAGAAATGCTCCATAAGGTAGTGATGATAGATCATCAGCTTAAGAGGAGAAGAAAGGCGCCTTTCAAGCCCAACTACAACAAAGACACTAATTCGGCTTACAACAAGGAATGAAATCCTCCCAAGAAAACATTCAAGCCTAATTTTCAAGAGATTGCTAAGGAAGTGCCTACTGCCTTCAAGGATAAGGGTAAAGGGATTTCTAACCCCTCTCGTGCCCGTGATGTGAAATGCTTCAAGTGTCAAGGCCGAGGGCACTACGCTAATGAATGTACCAACAAGCGAGTTATGATCCTTCTTGACGATGGTGAGTACATCTCCGAGGATGAAGAGATAGTGCAAGAAGGAGAGGATGAGAAATCAGTGGATGAATGTGAAGAAGAGGCATCTCAAGGAGAGCTCTTAATGACTCGAAGGTCTTTGAACTTGTTTTCCAAAGCATCAGATGATGAGCAAAGGGATAATCTTTTCCATACGAGATGTGTTGTGAACAAGAAGGTGTGTAGCCTTATTATTGATGGGGGGAGTTGCAACAACGTGGCCAGCACCACCATGGATCAGAAATTGGGTCTTGAGATAAAGAAGCACCTGAAGCCTTACAAGCTTCATTGGCTCAACGTCGAAGGGGAGCTAAAGGTATCACACCAAGTAAACGTGCCTCTTGCCATTGGTAAGTATGAAGACCAAGTCTTGTGTGATGTGCTGCCCATGGAGGCTGGCCATATCCTCTTAGGAAGACCTTGCGAGTATGATAGGAAGGTGACTCATGATGGGTACTCCAACAAGTATTCCTTTGAATACAATGGCAAGAAGATTATCCTCGTACCCATGACTCCGCAAGAAGTAGCTCAAGACCAATCCATCTCCGAAGGAAGGATGAGACTCATTCACTTAAGCCTTCCAACTTCCTTGTCAACCAAAGTGTAGTAAGGAAGTCTATTCACAATAAGCAAACTGTGTTGTTAATTATCTTTAAGGAATCTCTTGCTAATGTGACTAACCCACTGCCGGAGCTTCCGAGCATACTTAGTGATCTTTTGCATCAGTTTAGTGATGTGTTTCCAGGTGAGGATACCTACGGCTTGCCACCAAAGAGAGGGATTGAGCATCAAATAGATTTTGTTCAAGGTGCCACTTTACCAAACCGCCCGACCTATAGAACTAATCCCGTGGAGACCAAGGAGTTGCAAAGGCAAGTTGAAGACCTAATGGACAAGGGATACATTCGGGAGAGTCTAAGCCCATGTGTTGTACCAGTAATCTTGGTGCCCAAGAAGAATGGTAGCTGGAGGATGTGCATCGACTGTCGAGCCATCAACTCCATAACGGTTAAGTATCGCAACCCCATACCTCGTTTGGATGATATGCTTAATGAAATTCATGGCTCTAGAATCTTTTCTAAGATAGATTTGAAAAGTGGCTATCACCAAATAAGAATGAGAGAAGGACATGAATGGAAAACCGCATTTAAAACCAAACATGGATTATATGAGTGGTTGGTGATGTCATTCGGCTTAACCAATGCACCAAGTACCTTTATGAGGCTCATGAATCATGTGCTTAGGAAGTTCACTGGATTATTTGTGGTTGTGTATTTTGATGACATTCTCATTTATAGCAAGAACCTAGTTGATCACGCTAAGCATCTTGAATCGGTTTTAAGTGTCTTAAGAGAAGAACAACTTTATGCTAACTTGGAAAAATGTACCTTTGGAGCGGATCACTTGGTTTTTCTTGGGTTTGTTGTTTCAGCTGATGGAGTAAGAGTGGAAGAGGAGAAAATCAAAGCAATCAAGGAATTGCCCACTCCCACCACCATTAGTGAAGTTTGGAGCTTTCATGGCCTTGTCGGCTTCTATAGGTGATTTGTGGAGGACTTTAGCACCTTGGTCACGCCTCTCACCGAAGTTGTGAAGAAGTCAGTGGGATTCAAACCTTGAAGGATAAACTCAGTCATGCCCCATTGCTCATATTACCGGATTTTAACAAGGCATTTGAAATAGAATGTGATGCTTCGGGGCTTGGCATTGGAGCTGTCCTTATGCAAGAAAGGAAGCCAATATCTTACTTTAGTGAGAAACTTGGAGGCTCCACTCTCAACTACCCGACCTATGATAAGGAGCTCTACGCTCTTGTGCGCGCCTTAAAGACATGGCAACATTACTTGTGGCCAAAAAAGTTTGTGATCCACACGGATCATGAATCACTCAAGCATTTGAGAACCCAACAAAAGCTTAAGAAGAGACACGCAAGATGGATGAAATTCATAGAAATCTTTCCTTACGTGATCCACTACAAAAAGGGTAAGGATAATGTGG
>OVAO01001609.1:0-14647 GCA_900406285.1 Biscutella auriculata
GACATATTCTCCAACAAATGAGCCTTTGACTCGTACGAGGAAAACAAGCCTATATATTACAAAACTAAAGAGAAACCTGTTTCGTGAGATTTCTACGAGAAATTTCCCTTCTAAACAAAATCGTCTCTGGACAATGAAACGACATGCCCTCTTCTCTTCTCGCGATTATTATGTAATGCGTTGCGCCGATCACGCGCTGTTCTAGCGCGTTTGATAAATAATATACAACTGTTGGATCCCAAACGCAGTTTTAAAACGCCAGTCTGAAATAATAAACGCGAAAGCTTTAGACTTTAGGCTTCACCGATCACACAATTCATTACACTCGATCTGGGTTTTGCACAGGGTTTAAGCTCCTCCTTTGTCTCTCTCTCTGAGCTTCTTCCCCGAAAATCTTCATTCTTCATAGGCTCTTCTGCTAAATCCAGGTACCTGGTTTTAGCTTTTGTTATTCTTAGGAGATAATCCCCCCAATGGTTTGTTTATGATTTTCAAGATTAGAAAATGAAAAGCAGTTCCTTTTGTGCTTTCTGGGTTTTATTAGCCATAGATTTTCCTAAATATGTTTGTGCAAATGCCTCTCTGTTGGTTGAATTAAATCTCTGTTGCGTTAATTTCATATATATCTCTGCCAATCTGGTTTCGAGGGTTTCTGCAAATTGTATTGATTTCATAGGTATACTCGATTTAGATCCTACAGTTTTGTAATTAAGGACTGAGCTTAACCTTTACACTTTACAAGCAATCACTACTCTTCTCTCTAATCCGTTACCTATGCTGAATCTTCTATCTTTTCTTTCTTTGTTTTGCTGTGTTCTGTTTTGGACTTTGTCAAGAACCTGATCTGTGAATTGAGATGGCGACAGAACAAAGCAGAATGGAAGATAAGGAGATCCAACCAAACCAAGTGGCTCCTGGTTTTGTAGGAGCAATTGAAGAACAATACAAAAAACTCAAAGATCACGCTGAAGCTTACCCATATGTTTGGGGCTCCTACACTGTTGTCTATGGAGGTCTTTTCCTTTGGACGGCTTATAGATGGAGAAAGCTTAGAAGAACCGAGGATAGAGTTCGTGGTCTTCAGACAAAACTACGCAAACTAGTTGCAGATGAACAATCTGCAGTAACAGCTTCTAAATCTGCTGAATCATTGGACAAGTCTTCTGACAAGACAATGCTGCCTTAATTAGTTAGTTTAGAAATCAAAAACCATTGTTTCTGTTAGTTTCTTCCAACCAAATCAATTTTACCGGGATCTTGATTTATTTATATATATCAATACATTTTGATGAACATGAATGAAAACACACAAGAAAACGATGCAATGTATGATCATGTTAAGCGTTCTTGTTCTAACAGATGGAGTTTCTAGTGCACTGTAACGCTCCCGCAGAGGATGTGAGTTCTTTAACGTTTTTAGCGTTCGCGACTGTGAATCTTTGATCTGGACCGTAACTGGGTCGAGCTTTTCCAACACCTTTATGTAGACCAAAATAAGCTCCGTTCTCGAAGTAATCATTCACCGAGTAGAATTTCCACTGCATTTTGTCTCCTTGACTATGTTTCTTCCAAGTTATCTACAACAAGTACAAAATGTTAGATGATAAAGAGATGTTATGTTTTGTCTTCTTGCGTTTTGCGGCTTGAAACGCACCTCTTTGCTTCCTGATTTAGGTGCAACGAAATAGTTTGATTCACTCTTCACACGAGGACTCATGCTTCCTCCAATTGCGTATTGAGTCCATCCTTGGTAATAATTGTTGGCTACATGAGCATATCCATGTCGCACTCTGCATTTTTCACAACATTCATCAAAATTAAAAATTCAATAGAGACCAAAAAAAGATAATCAATTCTATACCTTGGCATTCTCTGGTTGCAATTAGGACCAAAGTGGTTAAACACAACAGTGACTCTCATATCTTTGTCTCTTACATATCCATCATCATGTCCAAGAAGCATGACCTTGTCCTGATTCCTAAACCAATTATTCGACACTGTGACGTCAGTAGTCCCTCTTGTGACGTCTAATAGACCATCTTCACAATCATAGAGCGTGTTATGGTCGATCCATACTTTCTTAGCCGTGACAAGCCTTATCGCGTCGCCATCTACTTGTCCAAGTTGAATGATCTTTGAGTCTGGTCCCATCACTGAGCTTGGTGGATGAGCTTTACAATCATGGATCTTAAGTCCATGAATGATCACATCGGTGGCTCTATAAACTATAAGACAAGCGGGACCAGAGATATGAACGCTAACACCACGACCATCGAGGGTCGTGGAGCTGCTGATTAGAAGTGGTTTATGAAGGTTGATCTTCATGTTTCTTTTGAATGTGATCCATTTTTTACCTTTGATTAGTGTTGCTCCGTATCTTAAGGTTCCGAGTTTAGGGTTTAGAGGATTATCAGAAGGATCGGTTACTTTGTATTGTGTGACTCCTTTACCGATATTTCCTAACATTTTCCCTGCAAATCCGACCGAACACCGTGCAAGCTGATTACGTTGTCTACGCCATTGCGGGTTTGGTCTCCAACATTTGTCCATTACATTCAGTTTCGTGGCCTCCAAGACGTTTGCTACAAACAAAACAAGCAAGAGTTGACTCAAGGCTATGTTCAAGAATCTACCCATGATTCTTGATTCTAGATGTGTAATCAAGATTCAAGAAAAAAGTGTGTGTTAAAGGTTGAGATTATTGTTATTGCAAGATATGTTGTTGTGTTTGAAGTATGAGTACTATAGATGGAGTTTATATATGGGAGAAATGGAGTTTGTTTCTATTTAACCAAAATAATGTTTGTTTTGTTTTGTTTTGTTTCCCATTTACTGTGAGTTCTTGAAGAACTTAAGAAGTTGTAACAACTTGAAGCTAACTTCTAAAAAGTAGAACTGTTATTTTTATGGTTGGGTTTTCTTGTTTTCCTAAACTTATTGAAATGTTGAGTTTTGATGATTCCTAATGAAGTTGAAAATTCGCTTTCGAAAAAAAAAATATATATATATATATATTCGGTTTTGATGTTTTCTGAACAATAAAGCACATCAANTTCCTAATGAAGTTGCAAATTCGCTTTCGAAAAAAAAATATATATATATATATATTCGGTTTTGATGTTTTCTGAACAATAAAGCACATCAAAGAAGTTGTATTAGGCCTCCGATTTCTGTTAAATCGATTCAATCAGTTTGGGTACCTCGGTTAATCGGTTCAATCAATTCGGGTAGCTTGGTTAATCGGTTCATTCGGTTTACAAGAATTTCACCGAAATTAACTGAAATAGAAAATATTTAATTTGGTTTTCAATTATTTCATGTTAATAAAATTCTACCGAATTTTTAGTTTAACCGGATAATTTCGATTTAATTTAAATTATTCAATTCAGATATTTTCGATTGATTCATGTAATTGATTTATTTTCANAATTCGGGTAGCTTGGTTAATCGGTTCATTCGGTTTACAAGAATTTCACCGAAATTAACTAAAATAGAAAATATTTAATTTGGTTTTCAATTATTTCATGTTAATAAAATTCTACCGAATTTTTAGTTTAACCGGATAATTTCGATTCAATTTAAATTATTCAATTCAGATATTTTCGATTGATTCATGTAATTGATTTATTTTCAAAAATCTAAGTTAATATTAGTTTAGTTTCGATTTAATTTTTATTTTTATTAAAAAAACCAACAGACTAATAACCAAACTCATTTTAATTTTGTTTACAATTGATTATTGGTTGATAACCGAAACCGAATTGAAAATCCCAACTCGAACAAATCGGTTCGGTTAGAAATGGCAAGGCTAGTGGTGTATGCTTTTGAATAATGACATAGATTTAATAAAGTTAATGATTCAAAAAGCAGATAGTCGTTTACATTTTATTACATAAAGCATTTGATTAGAGTAGACCTTAAAGAGGAACATCTGTTGGGTAATCTTGTGGGTGACTTTTGATTGTCTGCCTCACCTGAAGTTCTTGTTCCTTGAGGTTAGAAGGTGGAGAATCGTAGACATCTAAGAACAAGTTCTTCAGATTCGGTTTCTCAGTCTTCTCTGCAACCCGGATCGCTTCTAACATCTGTTAACAAGAAGAAGAAAAAAAAGGATCGGATGAATCAGAATCTAGAAACCCAAAATGCATCTTGTAGTGAAGGGTTTTTGGAACACCTCCTTCTTGATTCTGCTACTCAGATCAGATTCTGCTTCATCACTCCACCAGCCATTGCTTTCAATCCATTTCCTAAACCTACACAGAGGGTTTTTTGCTTTGTTCCACCAGTCTATTTCATCTGCAGAGCGGTACCTAGTTGAATCATCTGAAGTTGAATGATGTCCTACTCGGTATGTTAAGGCCTACCACGCAAGCAAAACAAAACAAAAGGATTTTGGATTTCTTAGTGTTATGATGTTGGGTCTAATATTCACATCAGAGTTACCTCGATCAAGATTGGCCTATGTTCTCTAATTGCCATTTCGCGAGCTGAATGCACTGCACTGTACATAGCAAGAGCGTCGTTTCCATCCACACGTATACTTCGAATTCCATAAGCACGGCCTTTGACCACTATACCATCACCTGTTTGCGATTTTGTTTGTAAGAGTAATGGAAAATTCAGAAAAAAGAACCAAATGAATGTAAAACATCCAAAAGAAAAGAAAAGGAGTTACTTCGGAACTGATCTGATGTTGGGGTACTGATTGCCCATCCATTGTTCCGGCAGATAAACAAAACTGGTGCTTCCATAACTGCTGCAAAATTCAAAGCCGCATGGAAATCTCCCTAACCAAAACATTATTTTAATGTTACTAAACCACAAGAAACTGCAGAAAAATAACAAAAAACTTGGCTTGGCCAACTGAGAGTTTACTTATAATAACCTTAGTGATACATGAAATATGTAAGGCATACAAAATTATGATCCACTACAATATGCTGGCTTAAAGTCCTTACTATGATCACGTTTTTGGAAATTGAAATCTGACTTTGAAAACCCAACCCAAGTTTTGTTATTTACCTCGCTCGAGCCACCATCGCCAAAATATGTGACTGCACATGCATCCTTCTTGTCCATTTTTAAGGAATAAGCAGCACCAACTGCGTTTGGTAACTGCGTACTGGAAACAGAATATACCATGAGCAAAAAAGCAACATAAAAGAGAAAAGTTTAAGAACATAAAAAATTGAGAAGAATGGGATTTAAGGCCATACGCAATTGTCGCTGAAACAGTAAAATAATTGAGCTTGTTAGAGCCATAGTGAACTGGCATCTGCCTGCCTTTTCCATAATCAGATTTGTTCCCAAAACATTGGTTTGCAAATTCTTGAAGGGTGAAACCACGCCATAATAGAACACCAGGCTCTCTGTACTGCAAGTACAACAAAAAGAGGCCCATTTTATCAATCTTCTTTCTGTCACATGAATTCACTAACATTTCGAATAGTCAAAATAACACATTGTAGCAACACTATGTATATGACTGTGCACTTATCATATACGAATGAGTGAAAACCTGAGGAAAGATAACATCTTCAGGAGTGAGAGCTGCCGCTGATGCAACATTAATAGCCTCTTCCCCGAGAGCAGTGGCGTAAAAGGAAAGTCTCCCTTGTCTTTGAGCTTCGTAGAATATGTTATCCATGATCTGAAGAGTAACCATATCGCTATATATCTTGACTGCAACATCTTTGTTAACCTAAAGTCCAAGGAAAAAAGACAAACCTTACTTGATTTTCATTCTCTTTGGGATATTAAGAATCCACATAAAAAGCAGAAGACTGATGCCTTCTTTTCTTTTTGTGAACCTGAACGAATTGGCTGTTGGTGATTAGCTGGCCATTGTCATCAAGAACACGGTAGCAAGGTACACGCTCTTTATTGGATTCTGCTATGAATTGAATCTTAGGTGTGAAAGGAATCTTTCCTCCAGGAAAATCCATGACCTGAACATTTAAGATCCATACATATTCTTGAGAGTTAATTGGAAAAGATTAACACAAACATGAAATATAAAGCTTCATAGGAAAGAAAAAACTCAGAATACAAGCAAAATTGACCATGTTCTGTCAAGGATGTGCTCTCTAATTATCAATGGAAGATTTCCATAACGAAAGGACGACCTCGTAAAATCCAGGGAAAGGGGTATATACGAAACTATTTAGTTATGAACATGAGAGATTAAAGAGTAGCTATGAAGTTTCCACTCAAAATCTCTGAAGACACGGAGCAATTTTTGTAATCGAACGAAATATTCAAAACGAGGAATGCATGCACCTGATGATTGGCGTCGTCGTGCAGACCACCAATACTCGATAGTTTCTCTGCCATAGTGTTACAAAAACGAGTAATTGGATTCTGTGAAACTCGAAACGGAGAATCATGCTGTAAGTCTCGGCGGAGATGACGAGTGACCTGGCTCCGAGAACAGAAACCGAGCTTAAGTCTGAGAACGTTGAGCAAAGCCGATTTCGATGAAGAAGAATTCAAACGCAGAGCCATTTTGTATTCAGGATCCGATGGAAGAAAGAATTTGTGAGGAGAAAATCGAAAGAAGGTGAGTGGGATCTTTTGAGTAGTTGTTGAGTGTTTTTTCGTACGGATTTTTTATTTCTTAATTTTATCCAATGGGATCTTTATTAGGGAATAACGATCAGCAAACGCTAACGCAGAAACCAAAACCGCTGCAGTGTCTCCCAAACAGACGTAACTCAACAACGCAGACAATATTATGTGCCAAAATATTAAATAACTATGCCCATTAAGAATTACTACTTTAACTTCACTTCAAGCCCCACAAGGAAAGTGCCATCTTTTACAAAGGCTTTAAGTATATATATACAAAGATTGATAGACTCATGTCACTCATCATATCTTCAATCCAAGATTGGATCTAAACAGTCTGATAAAAGAAAACATTTCAAGAAATCCAACATTTAGAAACAAAACACAGGTTTTAATTAAACTAGAGAATCCGTTGGGAGCTAAGCCAAACCAGACAAGCCAAGACGATCAGCAACGTTGTACATAACCAGCTTATCCCAAACAGGACCAAAAAGTTGTTCTCCTCCTATCGAGAAAGTCAATGCCCACGCTAATAGAAGTGCAGTAAAGACACTGAAACCAATTGCTGAACGAACAACATCTGCATCACCACAAGATTTCAAAAGGTGTAAGTAAGAGAGGATAATGTACATGTTTCACATGACATCTGAAAAAAAAAGACAAAGAGATACAAAAGTTTAAATCGTCCTAAAAATCAGTAGTGAAGACATACATAATTCACAACAAGAATGGTGATCAATTCTCTTGTGAAATTACATTAAGCAATAGNAGATAATGTACATGTTTCACATGACATCTGACAAAAAAAGACGAGATTCAAAAGTTTAAATCGTCCTAAGAATAAGTAGTGAAGACATAATTCACAACAAGAATGGTGATCAATTCTCTTGTGAAATTACATTAAGCAATAGCAGATCAAAAGCCAGCCGTGAGGAGAAATTGTATTAGTGTCTACAAGACCAGATAAGGATCAGCTCAGCTGTATCATCATAGAACTTGTAAGTTTCTGCTAAAAACTATAATTTTATATAAGAAACATAATTCCCTGCTTATCTAATGGGCATCAAATGTTGGGAGTTCTTCAGATTCTCAGAATAAAGACCAGTAAGATTGTAGGATTTCAAAAGATCCCAATCTACTCTAGAGACTAAGCCCTGATTATCCGAATACGAAGAACATCACAATGTAGGAAAACAAAATCGAAAAGGTAACATCAGTATGATCTGAAAACTCACAATTACGGATTTGAGGGAAACCCCGAGAGTGACGGAGAACCGGCCAAAAGTAGAAGCAATTGACAGCCCATAGCCAGGGTAAAAGAGCGAAGCCGAACTTGTAGAATCGACGAGCGTAATCCACCGATGCTTCCTCCGTTAATCCCAATGGACCGTCAATGGTTGGCCAAACTTGCGCCGAAGAGATTATAGACGACACAGGGTTAGGAGTCTGAATCGGATTCCGATTGCGAATAGGAATCAGATTTGGATCGTCGCTCCGTGAAGCCTCCATTTTCACTAGTAACCGAAAATGGAATTACTCACATAATAAGGACCTAAATTTAAAAAAAAAAAAAAAAAAAAAAAAT
Source organism: Biscutella auriculata (assembly GCA_900406285.1). Lineage (NCBI taxonomy): Eukaryota > Viridiplantae > Streptophyta > Magnoliopsida > Brassicales > Brassicaceae > Biscutella > Biscutella auriculata. Next base: position 8,153 of record OVAO01001609.1, read on the forward strand.
TNAAAAAAAAAAACTTATTTTAATTGTACACCGAGAAGCAACGACGTCGTTTCTGTGTAACACTTAACAAGTAGCATTAACAAGTAGTTATGCGACTTGTTAATGGTGGTAGCCAAAGACCTGAGTGACTTGAAACAGATCCAAGATCCAAGAAAGGACCCGGCCACTAAATGAATTATACTGAAAATGGGTCTACGTTCGAAGAGATAAAGTATATACAGTATGATCAAATCTCGACCTATTGAACATAGAACAATAAAGCTCTAATCTCTGAACTACTTTTTGCTCCATTGTTAGATCAACACGTCAGTTCCACTAGTGATTTCTTCATTCTCGTCGATGAACTCGAGTGATTCACCATAATACTCATGAGCATCTTGCTTCACTATAGCCGATAAACCCATTTCACCACTGGATTCAAGACCTTGTACTAGGATTCTAAAGGAGGACCTATCAGGCTCATATCCAATTGATTGCATAAAGCAGTAGCAGTCCATGACAAGATCAAAGAGCTTATGATTCAGAAGAATTGACAAGAGAGTGTTGAAGCCTTCAATGTCAGCCATTAAACCATTTTCTGATTTCATAGCTGAGTAAAGATAACTGAGCTCTTCTAGCAAACTATTATCCGCCATTACCTTGATCATATCTGTGTACATTCTCACCTGAGGCTTGTACCAGTATTCCTTCCGAATCTCTTCAAAAACCTATAAACCAATTTAGATAGAACTCAAACAATATATAAAGAAAGAAGAGAAATTGAGAGAGAGAGAGAGAGACGAACCTTGAGAGCTAGAGAGCACTCGTTCTGGCGTACCAGTTCCCTGAGAACAGCGACCATATCGAATTTCAAGAGCCGACGGAATTTGGAACTGATTACGCGATCAAGCATCGCTGAGGAAGACGAATACGTGGAAACAGAAGGAGGAGACTGGAGAAGAGGATTGGCTCGCTTCAGGGCTTGAACCGCNGAATTGGAAACAGAAGGAGGAGACTGGAGAAGAGGATTGGCTCGCTTCAGGGCTTGAACCGCTTGTATTGCTTCGATACTGAGCATCCGACCTCTCTGCAATGGTTTCCTGTTCTTGCTACGGTCTCTCATCTTTATCTCCATAGCTCGTTGGAGAATCGGAATCCGGCCACCGATACCACCGCGTACCTTAAACCCGAGACGGAAAATCTCTTCTCCGCAACTGCGCAGTCCAATCCCTTCCATAGTCGCCGTTGGGCTCCGTCTCTCACTCTGCTGTGTGACAAAAAGAGTACGAAATCACATTGAAGTATTAATTACAATTATACCCTTTGGTTTATCTTGGTTTATTTTCATGTCCATGTAGATAATGAACCCTTAACCGGTTCTCAAGGTTCTCAAATAGGTTTGTAATTTGTATTAGTATTACTATCATCTCTTTTTTATCAAAAGAAATGCGATCAACAAATGTAGGATTATATTTTGTCTGTAAGATTAGATTATGTCAAGTCTTCCACGTAGTTCATACCATAACCTGAAATTCAATGTAATTACCTGAAAATATTGAAAATCCCATGACATTATTTAGAAATATGAAATTCCAATGAAGAAAAGAGAATCTTTGTAGAGATGCTTTGCAACATTAACGATTATCAAAGCAATAAATAGACAAGAATATTCCAGATATAAAATATACAAAGGTGCTCCGTGTCTCAATGTGGTATGTCCGCCTGTTGTGATATTGCTTCTTCGGCTTGTTAAGACTAGGAGAGACCAACATGGGCAGAAGAAGATTCTTGGTTTTACACTTCACATGTCTAGTTCACGTCCCATGGAAGGAGAAAAACCACAAGGATCATCATTAGGAGCGGATAAGTCAAAGTAGCCTTGTTGATTCAGATAGGAGCTTCTCCAGTTATTGAGATTCTCAGTATGAGGAGTTGATGGAGCAGTGAGATATTGTAGATGACCTTGATGGTTCAGATAGGAGCTTCTCGAGTCATTGAGATTCCCAGTTTGAATTGGTAACGGTGCAGTGAGATCTTGTAGCTCTAAGTATGAGTTTTCAACTAGGTAATGAGAGGGTTTCATTGGCATGTTGTTACTTATATTGCTCAACTCTGGTAATTCGTTGAAAATGCCTTCTTCTAAGCAGACCAGAGCTGAGACACCGGGATCATGTCTCACCTGTATAATGATAAACAATGAGACATCATATACAAACAGACAGACAAAACACCAATACATAGTACATTTGATTCGTAAATGCAGCCAAGAAGCTTTTCTAGTGGATACTGCAGTCCAGTGCCACTAAAACCTAATAGATCCTAAGCCAAAGATGAAATATGTTACACTTCTCTTCTCAATATTGATAGCTCACTCTTCCTTTAGCAAAATAGTACTTAGATTCATAGGAAAAAGGGTTACAAAAGATGAGAATCAAGATTATTCTCTCTGTCTATTTATCACCCAATTTCTAGATGCTTCTACCAACCCCTTAAGTCTCGCTTATATACAAAAGCTAAAGCAAACCCTAATTAAACCATGGTCACTTGAAGTCTACCATAGTAAAATGGTAAATCTAACTTATTTAAAATAACTATAATAGATACGGCATGTATCAAAATATTGCCAAACACTTACCTCATTATTGTTGAGCCCACCGAAAGGCAACCACTCAGCGTCATCCACAAAGAGATCCAACATTGCATATATGTCATCGTCATTGTTTCCGAGAGTCTGAAGGGACTCTGGCAGAAAGGCGGTGCTACTAGAACCAAGAAGTGGTGTTCCAGACAAAGGAGTCTTAGCTGCATCAATCAAACATGGAAGCTCGCTGGTAGTAGTAGTTGCAGCTGCCAGGACATCAGAGACGCATGTATCTGAAATCTGTCCAGCAACACAATCCTTATTTCGATCATGCAAGGCAGTCACAACCAGATTGGATTCTTTGTTAGATCCATGAAGGTGTGTGGGATTGTTGACAGCAAGAACATCAGTGTTTTCTTCCTCATCACTCCAGTCCTCTTCTCTAAATGGAGCTCCATATTGTGCTCCGTTTCTAGGCCCTGGCCCGTCTTTCTTAAATACAACGCACACCACATAAGTATCCTGCGGTGCAAAACATAGTGAATAAACAAAATAATGCTGATATAAGCTCACTTGAAATTGATCCGAACAATAGAATATCAAACTGAACGCAATCCCTAAAACTATCGCTGCCAGAAAACATCGTACTATCCAACAGTATTTAAATAAACTATCATTAAGTCTAGAACCTAAACACATGTTCAACTTGAAATTATGTGCCCATTTAAATTAGTAGATTACCTGAGGAACATTCATCTGCGTCAGCAACTTGTCTTCAAGTCTGTATTCATGCATAACCCAATCTGTTCGCTCCCCACGAGGTGACTTACCAAAGTGATAAACCAAGGTTTTTATCTTGCCCACAACGTCATCATTGCAAAGAACAGGTCTCTCATTCCCTGTGGTCTTCCAGTAACCACACTGAGTTGCACGGTTTGCTCTAACCCCTGTCGTGTACTTCTTTTCTTTGGGGCAGAAGAAATGCCACTTGAGATCTCCACCCCTTATATAGGACTTATCTGTAAACACGAAGACTCCCGAGTTAAATAAAATGGATAGACATGAAAATTCCCGGAAGAAGAAAGTGTGTAGAGGTATACCAGGTAAATCAAGTGGTTCAAACTTGTAAATGTCAACTTCAGCAATGGCATTTCCAAGGAGCTTTTTCCCCAAGACTTTCCTCTTCAAGTAATATCTCACGAGTTCAACATCAGTGGGATGGAACCGAAAACCAGGAGCCAGCCTAGTTTTCCCCATTGGAAAATCCAAAGGGGAAAACTTGAAATATCTTCCGTAAACTCCTCACCAGTAAGGTGGAAGCTTGGCACAAACAACTTTTTAGTAGAGTTCACGGTAACAGGACCAGCAGAAGCGAATACTCTTCCGTCAAATGAAGAGAGAAAAATGCAGAAGCAAAGATAAGAAGAAAAGGAAGAGAGAACTAGACGAGGTGGTGAAGGCACGTCAAGTCCAATGCCTGAACGAGATTATCTGAAAGCACCACAACCTCCCTCTGCTCATATAACCACAGTAGCACAAAAGAAAAGATGGATTCCTCTTGCAGAGATCAATAGACATCTGGTGTGCAACTTAAATCCTGTTATCGATACATGGAAACAAAANGATCGATAGATGGAAACAAAACAAAACAACCAAAATACTTGAATAACGAAACCAACTAGAAACGCAAATATCGAAAACTTAAAAAACCCAGCGTTTCTGGAAACCCTAAGAATCAATCGAANTATCGATACATGGAAACAAAACAAAACAACCAAAATACTTGAATAACGAAACCAACGAGAAACGAGCAAATATCGAAAACTTAAAAAACCCAGCGTTTCTGGAAACCCTAAGAATCAATCGAAGAATCAAAGGCAAAACGACAACCGCAAGAATACCCCGGGGAGATGAAAATGAAAAGAAAAAATCGCCATCGAGAAAATCGCGGCCCAGAAATAGAAGAAACATGGAGGAGATTCATACCGGAGAGGAAAAATCGACGGTGGAACAGACGATCGGCGTAATTGGAAGACGAGGGAGGGTGCGAGATAGAGAGAGAGGCGTGAAAGAAAAGCCAGAAGTGAGAAAGAAGATGTGATTCTTCGATTTTATATAAGACGAAGCTCCAGCCCTTTACTAATTTACTAATGGGCCCATTTTGAATCATAGCCTTAGAGCATGTCCATCGGGACTTCTTAGCTCAATTTTATGAGTTTCTTAACTTAAAAAAAAATAAAAAAATAGTAAAATGTTAAGAATCGATTTTCTATTTACATTTTTTAGAATCGATTCTTCGATTCTGAAAAAGCAAGTAAAAAAATGGAGAAAGCGGAGAAAGTTGGAGGAGAGCCATACATCGTCACAATTCCGGCTAATCTTTTCGATTCCGGGCTCATGACGGTCTCCATTATAAGAATATAGGAACGTTATTCGTTTATTTATTAAACTCTTAATTAGTTTCCTATATTCCTGTATAGTCTAATGAATATTCTTGTAACCCTTCTCTATTTAAAGTACATGAATACAACGTTATCCCTCAGGGAATTACATACAATTACATGGTATCAGAGCCTCACGCTCAGACCTAATTTCTTTTCTCTCCATCGATCTCTCTTCTCTCTTTCTCTCCTTCTCGATCGATCTCTTCTCTAATTTATTTCTCTTTAGCGTTTAGGTTTCTTATATCCAACGCATCACCTTCTAAAACCCTAAGAACCTTTGCTTCTCAACCCTAATTTTCATCCATGGCAGGCATGAGTGAACGTGCCTTTGGTGTGAATGGAATGAAACAATTCATTCCTATCATATTGGATTTGGATCAGCATAACTACGGGAAGTGGAAGAAGGTTTTCCGTACAAAAGTATGTCCAAAAGGTGAAGACTCTCGCGGATCTCCTCGTCTCTCTCGATGCTCCCATGAATGACAACGTTCTGGTCACGTGCCTTGTCAACGGCTTAGGTCAGAAATATCCCCACCTCTCCACCATGATCATCCATGCTAAGCCATTCCCCAAATTCTCTGATGTTCGAAACATGTTGGAACTCGAGGAGAGGAGAATGGCGACTGCTGCCCGCGATGCTCCAACACCCGCAGCTCATGAAGATCACTCGTCCGCAGCGGCTGCCCTCACGGTCTCGGAACCGTCTGTCAATCAGCCTCATCGTCAACAACACCAGCAGCAAAACAATGACCAGCCTCGTTACAAGCAGACAGCGAGAATCAACACCGGCGACTGGAAGAAAGGGAGAGGACGCGGCCGTGGTAACAACAGCGGCGGGAGAGCCCCAAACACGTACTGGAACCGGACAAACAACAACCAACAGCCTCAATTCCCTCAACAAGCTTATGAGCAATGGTTTCATCAACAAAACCAGTACTGCCCGGGTCACTCTCCAGCTCAGTACGTCAACAACAACAACCAAAATTGGTTTCCAACCCGCAATCCCAACAACTATCGACCACCAAACTCGGCTACACCCTATCCGCAACGCAATCAACAGGTCAATCATGCCTCTTATGCGCCAATGGAAGCCTACTCAACAGAACATGTACCGGACGTAGGAGCACACGATTGGTACCTTGACACAGGCGCCACAGCACATCTCTCAAACCAACCCGGTACTCCTAACTCTCAATCTATTCATGGTTTAAATCAAAATGTAATTGTTGGTAATGGTTCTAGAATCCCTATTACCCATACCTACTCATCCAAGATAAAAACCCTTGACCGTGACTTATCTCTAAAGAATGTATTGGTGGCTCCGAAAATTGTCAAGAACCTGATATCGGTAAAACAATTTACCAAAGATAACTGGTGTTCCATAGAATTTGACCCGTTTGGTTTTTCTGTCCATGATTTACAGACCAGGAAAATATTGCTCCGATGTGAGAGTTCAGGCGACCTTTATCCTCTTCCGCATTCGCTCAATAA
>OVAO01001610.1:0-14644 GCA_900406285.1 Biscutella auriculata
ACAATATCTAAAATATTCAATATTTGAACTTTTTTAGTTATAGTTATGAAAATTATATATATATATATATAACCATAACCAAATTTGTTTTTCCATATCAATTTCAATTTGTTTTATGTTATGTTAGACTAATAATTGANGTTGTTTGGTTAAGAATCATAAGTATAAAAACACAACTTTTTGTGTTGTTGTCGTGCTCATAAAAATTATATTTAGGTATGTGTCTGTTAAATCCAATGAATTAGCGGATCGGCCCGCCGGCTAGTTTCAAATTTAATAAACATTAAATTGTATGATTTTATATAAGTAAAAAACTTATTTTGTAAACATAATTATGTTATTATGTTAGGAATGTGAATATATAATAAAATATTTTTATATTCAACGTACAAAATTCTAAAACTTTATTAAACTATAACTTTTACTTATATTTTTAACTATATCTGAAATTTTAAATTACCTTTTTAAGTATTGTTTATATTTTAATTTTTTTAGCTATAGTCCTTTTAAAAAATATATAATTAAATATAAAAATTGGAACCGTTTATTTAAATATTTCTATAACTTTATTCATTATAGCGGAGATATAATTTTAAATTTATAAAAATCTCGATTAAAGAAAATTTAGAAAAATCATAAATTATATATTAAGATAATAAGTAAAAGTTTTAAAAATTCATAATTCTTATAATAGGAGAATACGTAAGTATTTTCATGTAAAATAGAATAAAATATATCCAATATTGATATATAAAGTTTCTATTTTTAAATAAACGTACATGTGTTTATTTATTATTATTTCTAAATTAATATAATTATATATAATTTAAATTTAAATTTTAAAAAAATACTTTCACTAATTTGATATCAATTTTGAAAATACCTACTTGATTATGTATATTTATAACTTACAATTATAAAATTTAACTATAATTACATGATTTATCATATATTAAAAATAGGAAATTTAATTTTTTTTACGAGCTCATCCACGAACCCGTAAATCCGCTACGGGTCAATCTGTTTAATTCGCTATGGGTTAATTCGGGAGGTCCACTTTTACATCGACAAAAAAAAATTTGTCCAAACCAAGTTTACGATGGGTCTTATCGGGTCTGGCCCGTGGGCCATCAACCGTTTAACAACTCTAAACGTTACATTATTGAAAAAAAATCTCAATAAGTGATTATTATGGCCAAATATAATAATCATTTAGATAATTAATTTAGAGTAAAACTATATTGTTGATTTACAAAATAAACATAATCTTATTTAGAAAATATCACTTTTTTACCTTTTCACAAATATAAACTGAACCAAAACTAAATGAACAAATATTCGAATCAAAACTTAAAATTTACCTTCAAAATTACATTAACAAAAAGAGATTAGAAACCAAAGAGAGATATATATAGAGTCGAAATTGATATAAGAACCATAATACTTAATTTGAAGAGATGGAGAAGATGTTTTAGCAGATCAAGGGAGGAAGTTTTAGCAGAGAAAGATTTAGATTGAAAGTCTAAACATCTCTCTTGTAAAACATCCTATCTCGGTCTAGCTAACCCCAAACGGATTCAGCTTATTCGGTGGAGCTTGCCCTTTTACCTGTCGTCAACTTTAGAGAATCCACCACCATAAGCTCGCCGACCACCTCCATCGTACCACCGTAAGAAGATAACCCCAAAAACCATCGGAAGCTTATAGTTGTAAGGGGTTTTTCTTTTTGTAGATGAGACTTGATTTTATTGATTCACAAGCATTAGGTATTTATAGAGAACGATCTAGGTTAATCTTTGTTTAAACTAGGAATATATGTATCCTAAACTATATGTTAAACAACTTGTTATTAAGTCTTTATCTAATACTTCATTATCTAATTGAATGGTCACCCCACGTGTAAGCAATATAATGGTCACTTGGACGTGTAAACAATTATTAAAATCAAATCTCATTAACTGATTACTAGGGCCAAAATCTAATTAATAACCATTTAGATAATTAATCTAAGAGTAAAACCATAATGTTGTTTTACAAACAAACAAAAAAAACATAATCTTATTTAGAAAATATCACTTTTTAACATTTCACAAATATAAATTGAACCAAAACTAAATGAACAAATATTCGAACCTAAATTTTAAAATTATTCATTAGTTCGACTAAAACTGAAAATTTCAAACATAACGCTAACCAAATTCGATTTTCATATCAATTTTGATTTGGGTTTATGTTATGTTGACTAATAATTGAGTTTATTTAATTTATCAAGAGTCATAAATGGAAAGACACAACTTTTTTTTTTTCGTCTAAAAAAATTAATTAATTAATGGGACAATTGTCATATACAAGCAAATGAGCTATAAACGGCGGAGGAAAGTTATAAACATCGAAAGAAATAGAATTTGATCTTTGGAGCTTAGCTAAATAATCTGCGATTCGATTCGATTCCCTCTTTGTCAAGGTAAACTGAATATCTGTAAATCTATCATTCCATGAATCGAACTCCGCTTTCCAATTATGAACCTAAAAATCTGAGGTTTTTCCTTTTATTATAGAGATAAGAGCTTGAGAATCTGATTCGAATATAATCTTCCTGAATCCTTTTGCCCAACAATTTTGCATACCGATAATGAGAACTTGAAATTCTGCTTGTAGGGCACTACTCGTTTGTCCTCCGGTCGCATGCCCAACTCCCCTAAACGAACCTGAACTGTCTCAAAGAATCCACCCCGCAGTCACTTTCATTGTGGGAGAAACAAAGGTAGCATCAATATTGCATTTTTTCCAATCCATAATAGGTTTCTTCCATATGTTAATTGCATTCGAATTTCGAGTTCTTTGATTCTGGGATGGATTACTAGCAGAACACTGTTGAGAACACAAATGCCATTCTAATGCATCATTTATAGCCTGATGAAGAGTAATAGACCATGGCGTTGTTTTATTTTGAAAGATCATAATGTTTTTAGATTTTCATATCCTCCACAGGATCCATAGAGGTAAATTATTGAAATGTAACAACCCTGGACATGAATTACACGTAAAGAAAGCTTTAACTTTTTCTTCCCGAGAGGTTAGATTATCAAATATGTGAGGATTTGGAATGTTTGAGGCTCTCCAAATTGCTTTAGAGTGATCACTTTCAAAGAACAAATGAATTTATGATTCCTCTTCATTAAAACATCTCTTGCATATGTTGGCTTGGGTAACAAGCTAAACTTGAATTAATAGATAAGGATGAGTTGCTAGATATTAGGAGTTGCTAAGATCTAGCTTAAGAGAAAAAGAAATTATGTTTTCCTTGTTCTATTAGGATTAATATGAGATTAGTTCTATATAAGGTGAGTTATTAGAGTTGTAATAATCACATGAGTTTAAGTTTGAGACTTAAGAGATTCAATAAAGAAGAGTTTATTGAATATAAGCAAGTGTTCGATTCTTTAATTGGTATCAGAGCGCTAAAGGATCGAGCTAGAGACATCACACCAAGGACAAGAAGAGTTCTTCGACAAACCGAGATTGAGAGGAGGAGAAGCTCGAGGAACAAACCAAAATGGGAGAGATTATACCGGCGAACCAAAAACGCGATGGAGGAGTACCATCGTCGGTTCAATGTCCGATGTTGAACTCATTGAACTACACGGTCTGGGCCATGCGCATGAAAGCAACTTTCAGAGTCCATAAGGTTTGGGAAGCGATAGACCCAGGAGGTGTAGGAGGAGAAAAAGATGACTTAGCTAGGGTTTTACTCTTTCAAAGTATACCCGAAGCCCTCACTCTCCAAATTGGAGATTTGGAGACAGCAAAAGAGATGTGGAACGTGAACAAGGCTCGACATGTAGAGGCTGATAGGGTGAAGGAGGCGCGGCTTTCGACGTTGATAGCGGACTTCGAAAGGTTGAAGATGAAGGAGACAGAGTCCATCGATGACTTTGCAAGCAAGCTTGCCACGATAGCGTTGAACGCAAAAGCATTAGGAGAAGACATCGACGGACCTAAGCTAGTGAAAAAAATCTTGAATAGCTTGCCAAGGAAGAAATACATAAATCTAATCGCAGCATTAGAGCAAATACTCGACCTTAAGACAACCCCATTCGAAGACATAGTTGGGAGATTCAAAGCGTATGAGGAGCGAATACGTGAGGAAGAAAGCCAGCAAGGAGATCAACAAAAACTTATGTATGCAAGTACGGGGTTCGGATCGCAAGCTGGGAACTATGGAAATCATGGAGGAAGAGGACATGGAGGAATAGGACATGGAGGAAGAGGACATGGAGTAAGAGGTAGAGGTAGAGGTCGAGGTCGAGGACAAAAGGACCTCTCCAAAATAATGTGTTATCGATGCGATAAGTTCGGACACTACGCAGCAAGTTGTCCGGATAGGTTGCTTAAGCTACAAGAAACACATGAAGACGGAGAAAGTGAAGACACTCAAGAAGCATATGAGCTAATGGTACATGAAGTAGTGTATCTAAATGAAAGAAAGGTGGAGACTGACATGTTTGAAGAGATGCCAAATGATGTGTGGTACTTAGACAACAGGGCAAGTAACCACATGACCGGAAATCACGCGTACTTCACTAACATCGATCGATCAATTATTGGAAAAGTGATATTTGGTGATGATTCTCGGATCGATATTAAGGGAAAAGGGTTAATCGAGTATGTAGATGAACATGGCGAGAAGAAGATGCTAGTTGACGTCTACTACATACCAGAATTGAAGAGTAATATAATTAGCTTGGGACAAGCTACCGAAGCTGGATACGAAGTTCGTATGCAAGGAGAGTACTTGGCTATTCATGATCGTGCGGGAAAGGTGATGGTAAGAGCAAAGCGATCGGCTAATAGGCTCTACAAAGTGATCATGAGAGCCGACATGACCAAGTGCTTACATGCGATATGCATAGATGATTCGATGACTTGGCATGCGCGACTAGGTCATATTGGCGTAGACATGATGAGACTTATGGTGAACAAAGAGATCGTGTATGGGATCCCAAAGATAGATGTCATCAAGGAGACATGTGGTTCGTGTTTGCTTGGAAAACAAACAAGAAAAATGTTTCCGCAAGCAACAACATTTCGGGCGACCAAGTGTTTAGAGCTAATTCACGGGGACTTGTGTGGACCTATTACTCCACCAACTGCTGCAAACAAGAGGTTCATATTTGTTCTCATTGATGACTATTCCCGGTATATGTGGATATTTCTTCTCAGAGAAAAAGGAGAAGCTTTTGAGAAATTCAAAATATCCAAATTAAGACCTAGAGAGCAAAGTGAAGACGCTAAGAACGGATCGAGGTGGGGAATTTACCTCTCATGAATTTCAATCCTTTTGTGAGCAGCATGGGATCTAGATACATCTCACGACACCGTATACACCACAACAAAACGGTGTTGTAGAACGAAGAAATCGGACGTTAATGGAGATGACGAGGAGTATACTAAGGCATATGGAGTTACCAAACTATTTATGGGGAGAGGCTGTGAGACACTCTACTTACCTAATAAATCGAGTGGCAACTCGTACTCTTGTCAAGGAAACACCGTATGAGGCACTCAAAGGAAGGAAGCCGAATGTGAGCCATCTTAGAATCTTCGGGTGCATATGTTATGCTAAGATAGATTCATCACACTTGAAGAAACTAGATGATAGAGCTCGGTTATTGATTCATTTAGGAACAGAGCCCGGTTCAAAGGCATACCAACTTTTAGATCCGACAACGCGCAAAATAGTTGTAAGTCAAGATGTTACATTTGATGAGAGAAAGAGATGGAAGTGGACCAATGCTGAAACTAATCAAGAGATGTTTGAGATCAAACTTGGAGAATTTGGAAATCAAGGACTAAGAGAAGAATGCCATGACGATGAAAGTGAAGGATCGAGTGAAGGAATGGCTCGTGGTCTCAAGGAGATTCGAGACACATCTGAGACTGAAGACGCAACAGTCACAACCGGTCAAGAGGAGGCTGATTGTGCGATGGAGATGGAACCCGATGAAGAATAAGAGACGCTTAGAATATCTACAAGAACGAGCATGAAACCAAAATACTTGGAGGACTACGTATTGCTCGTTAAAGTGTTACTCAGTGTAAATGATGAACCATGGGACTTTAATGAAGCAAAAGAATCAAAGCTTTGGGTCGAAGCATGCAAGGATGAGCTGAAATCGATTGAGAAAAACAACACATGGGATCTCGTTAATCTACCATCAGGGGCAAAAGCAATTGGAGTCAAATGGGTGTTTAAACTTAAGCGTCATTCTGATGGAAGTATAAACAAGTACAAAGCAAGACTTGTAGCAAAGGGGTATGTTCAGAGATATGGGATCGATTCTGAAGAAGTATTCGCTCTGGTTGCTCGCATTGAGACAATATGATTCATCATAGCATTGGCAGCAACTAATGGATGGGAGATTCATCACTTAGATGTGAAAACCGCATTTTTACATGGAGATCTTAAAGAAGAAGTATACGTTTCTCAACCAGAAGGTTTCGTTGTAAAAGGGGGAGAAGACAAAGTTTACAAACTCAACAAAGCTCTTTATGGATTAAAACAAGCACCAAGAGCTTGGAACGAGAAACTTAACACCATTCTTCGTGAACTTGGGTTTGTTCGATGCTTGAAAGAACCATCGCTATACTACAAAGAGAAATCCGAAGATCACTTGATATTAGATGTCTATGTTGACGATTTGTTGGTTACAGGAACTAACCAAAGATGTATAGATGAGTTCAAAGCTGGAATGTCATCAAAGTTTGAGATGAGTGACTTGGGGAAACTCACCTATTATCTTGGAATAGAAGTCAATCAACATAAGGATGGGATCACGCTGAGACAAGAGAGGTACGCTAACAAAATTATTGAAGAAGTTGGGATGGTAGCGTGTAATCCTACTCAAACACCAATGGATCAAACCTTGAAGATGTCAAAGAGACCCGAAGAGCAATGCATCGATGCGACGAGTTATAGAAGGACTATTGGGTGCCTTAGATATTTAATACACACACGACCAGATTTGTCTTATAGTGTGGGAGTCTTGAGTAGATACACGCAAGAACCCAAAGAATCACACGGAAAAGCTTTGAAACAAGTATTAAGATATCTTCGAGGAACGCTTAGCCTTGGACTAACATTCGGACGTGGAAAAGAGGTCAAGCTGGTCGGTTATAGTGATAGTAGTCATAACGTAGATATGGACGACGGGAAGAGCACAATGGGTCATATTTTCTATCTAAATGATTGTCCAATAACTTGGTGTTCTCAAAAACAAGAAATAGTCGCATTAAGCTCATGCGAGGCTGAGTTCATGGCTGCTACAGAAGCTGCAAAACAAGCTATATGGCTTCAAGAACTTCTAGGAGAAGCCACAAGGAAACCGTGCAAGAAGGTGAACATTTGTGTCGACAACAAATCAGCGATAACACTCTCCAAAAACCCAGTTTTCCATGGACGAAGCAAACACATAAGCACAAGGTATCACTTTATCCGAGAATGTGTGGAAAAAGATCAAGTCGAAGTCGAACATGTCCCAGGCGTGACACAAAAGGCAGATATCTTAACCAAGGCACTTGGAAGAACCAAATTCAAAGAGATGAGGAGCTTCATTGGAATTCAAGATGTGAACAAAGGAAACTTCAAGTTTAAGAGGGAGAATGTTGGCTTGTGTAACAAGCTAAACTTGAATTAATAGGTAATGATGAGTTGCTAGATATTAGGAGTTGCTAAGATCTAGCTTAAGAGAAAAGGAAATTATGTTTTCCTTTGTCTATTAGGATTAATATGAGATTAGTTCTATATAAGGTGAGTTATTAGAGTTGTAATAATCACATGAGTTTAAGTTTGAGACTTAAGAGATCTAATAAAGAAGAGTTTATTGAATATAAGCAAGTGTTCGATTCTTTAGCATATACTGTATGGAGTTATATGTCTTTCTTTGAGATTAGTTCCTACACTTAAGGATTTTGATAGTAAATTCCATAGGAAATGTTTTATCTTGTTTGGGATATTAAGCTTCCATATTGCCATTTTTATGTTAGATGAACCTCCCGGGGGATTTATTATAGGTCTGGCTGGATCATGAGACTCTATATAATAACCAGATTTCACAGTATATTGCCCATCTTTGTTGTAATGCCAGCCTATTAAATCTCTTACGTTTGCATTAACTTTGATAGATAAGATGATCTCTGCATCTTCGTTTATGACATTGGCTCTTATTTTTGATTCATTCCAACCATTCTTTGCTTCATTAAACCATTCGCAGGCTAAACTCTCTTGATGATAAGGAATTAGCGGTATGGGTCGTCTCGGAGGATCAATGGGCATCCAAGCATCTTTCCAAAAGCTGACAACATTGCCATGACCAATATTGTATTTGATCCCTTTCGAGATTAGATCACGACCAACAAGGATAGATTTCCATATGAAAGATGATTGCTGTCTACTTTTAGCTTTTAAAATATTTGTGTTAGGAAAATAACGAGCTTTCAGAATTTTAGCCATTAAACAATCTGGGTGTTGAATTATCCTCCAATCTTGTTTTGCCAATAATGCATTGTTAAATTATTCAAGGTCTTTAAAACCTAATCCACCTTCTCTTTTGGGTATACATAATCTTGATATTGTCATTTGAACCCCACCATAATTTCGATATTACTGCACTGATTTCCTTGCAAATCCCAATGGGCAATTTAAAAACATTCATCGAATAAACTGGCATTAAGATAGCTATGGATTTTAATAAGATTTCTTTTCCACCTCGAGACAGAAATTGTTTACTCCAACCCTGAGTTTTGTCTTTCACTTTTTCGATAATATATTGGAATAACTCTGACTTTTTCTGAATGTTTGCTCAGGGAGACCTAAGTATTTATCACTTCCACCTTCGTTATGAATGCCAATTAGATTGCGAATTTGGTTTTTAATCATGCTATTAACCTTCGAACCAAAAGTAATAGAAGACTTTCTTAGATTAATCGATTGACCCGATGTCTTTTCATAATCCGAAAATATGTTCTTTAGTCTTTTGCAATTATGGGCATTTGCCACCAAGAAGAATAGGGAATCGTCTGCAAAGAATAAGTGATTGATCGATATACCAGTATTTGCAAGACGAATTCCTTTCATTGTATTTTCAGATAACTCTCTTGATAGCATGTGAGATAATGCCTCAGCACATATTATGAATAAGTAAGGGAACAATGGATCACCCTGACGAATTCCTTGAGAAGGCTGAATAAAGCCATGAGGAGAACCATTAATCAACACTGAGAATGTAACAGAAGTTACACAACTCATAATCCAAGTGATCCAAGTCGACGAAAATCCCATGTATTCCATTGATTTCCCAAGAAATTTCCAATTTACTTTATCATATGCTTTCGTAATGTCGGTTTTAATTGACATATATGATTTGGATTGGCGCTTTCTTGATCTAAGCGAATGAAGAATTTCGTGAGCAATGATTATATTATCCGTAATCATTCTACCATGGATAAAAGCTGCTTGATTCTGGGATATAATGTGATCAAGATGATCTTGTAGCCGAAAAACGAGAATTTTAGCTACGATCTTGTAGACAACGTTACAGAGAGCAATCGGTCTGAACTCAGACATATTAGACGAAGGAGAAACCTTTGTAATTAGAAAAATATTGGTATGATTATACGAAGGATTCATGATTCCCGATTCGAAAAATTGTTTAACTTCAAGAGTTACATCATTACCTTATCATTCCAAAATTTCTGATAGAAATCTCCAGAGAAACCATCTGGCCCGGGAGCTCACAAAGGCAAAGGTTTTATGCTAAATACATCTCGGTTGATCTCTTCATTTGTTACTTCAGCTGTAAGTTTCATATTGATGTCATTAGTTACTTTGGGTTGAAAGTTTCGAAAGATTATGTTCGAGGCTGCATTATCATAAGATGACTCGGAGAATAGATTTTGAAAATAGGATATTGCAAGTTGGCCGATATTAGCGTCTCCCCGATGAGACACATTGTTATGATCATTGATGGGGGATATAAAATTTCGAGCTCTTCTTGTTTTGACACAAGCGTGGAAAATCTCGTATTTTTATCACCAAGTCGAAGCCACTCATTACGACTTTTATTCTTCCAAAACTGTTCTTCCTCTATGTAAGCCAAATTTAGATCACGTTTTAACATATGAATCTGGTTGAGAGATAGAGTTCCATTGGTGATTCCCATATCGAGCTGCTTTGTTATGGAAGAAATCTGATTAGCAGAATTGTGACGATGAGAACGTTTCCACAATGATATTTCTTTACGACAGTTGTGGATTCTATTAAACAGAGGAACATCAGGAGAACTCTAAAGGTAAGTACTCTTCCATCCCTTTAAAACTGAGTCACAAAATCCTTCTTTATCCATAAATCTACCATCAAATCTAAAACTTCCTCTTCTTATCTTTGTATCTGATGATATGAAAGTTATGATCGGACGGTGATCAGAGGTTGCGAGTTCTAGGAATTCTGATTTCGAATACGGGAATAGATTTAGCCATGAACTATTAGCCATGTTTTTGTCTAAACAACAAGATACAGAATGAGAACCTCTACGGCCAGACCATGAAAACTTGTTTCCAGAGAATGGAAGGTCAATTAAATCGCAGGTTGTTATCATTCTACGAAAGTCAGCAAATGAAGATTCAGGTCTACGTCGACCTCCAAACTTGTTTCCAGAGAATGGAAGGTCAACAACCAGCCATGGCCGATCGAATCTAGAGCTCTGTAAACGTTCAAGACGTTCCCAAGTGTAGTTTCTGTGAGATGGGATTGGATGTCCATAAACAAAAGAGTAAATAAAAACTGAAGCCATTAACATTGATAAAGCAATCTACAAGTTTCTGAGAAAAGGAAAGAACAGAAACATTAATATTCGACTTCCAAATAATCACAAGACCACCATCTATACCAGTAGGTGAGACTATGAAGTAACTAGCATACCCTAATAAAGCACATAAATCCCTAACATAATTATCTTGTTACTTAGTTTACGAGATGCAAATGATGTCCAAGAGATACTTTTTGGAGATCTCTTTAAGGCGTCGAACTGTCAAAGCATTGCCAAGCCCTTGACAGTTCCAACAGGCTGTCCTCATTATTATGTATAATATACGTAGTTAATACCTGATTAGTAGATGTGAGTTTGCACTTCTTTGAATGATGATCCGAGCTTTCACCATATCCAGATATTACTATGTTTCCAGTCGGGTTTTGTAGGTCCCTCAAGCCATCCATTAATCATGATTGTATAGCTTGAATGTCAGATGATGATCCTTGTTCTCCCATATCATGGATCCTAGTTATTGGTGTCGCGAGTGGAAACGGGGATTCTTCATGAACGTTACGGGTGTTGGAGTGATCATCTGATGGAGTGTATGAGTCTGTGGAATTATTTCTTCCATGATCCTGAATGTCACAATAGCCAGCATCGTGACACAGTTTTCCACAATCCTCACAAAAGCCTCTCAATCTCTCGTACAAGAATGAGAGCATTGTGTTGGCGCCAGGAGAGAATTGATAATTTCTCTTAAATTTCAGAGGTTTTGAGACCTACCAATTGATCTGAATTCGGATGAAATCAATCCTAACCAAGGAGTTGGGATCAAAATCCTTTGATAAAATTTCTCCCAGACTTTCTCCAATACGAGTTATGATTATGTCACTGATTAGGTGAGAAGGGATTCCCCTAACTTGAATCCAGAAGGGAATACATTCCGGAGATGTAGGGACAATTGACTGTGTCCATTTCTTGAGGATTAGCATTGGATCAGAGAATGCCCAAGGACCTCTTTTGAGGACGTGATCCATCATCTCCTGAGAAGGGAAGATGAACTGAAAGAAATTTCGGTCAACGATTTGCCCACGAATGAAACCTTCCAACCCCCACATACGGGGCACACTTGCAATGATCGCCCGAAGGGACTGTTTGCGTGGATTTGTTGGTCTTCCTCGAATTATGAATTGGTTTTCGATGATAGCATGGGAGACATCAGCTTCTGGCATTACAAAAGGTGGATCATCTGAGTCAAGATCAACGTTCTGAAGGTTTTTACGGTTGAGTTCTGCCATCGCTTGAGAAGAAGAAAGGAAGTAATCGGGAAATGGATGGAGTTTAAAATTCCGGTAAGCAATATGAAACAGAGAACTAAAATTATAAGTATGAGAAGATATAGTATATCGCTGAAAGACATCATGATTCCACAATGAGAACGTGGGGATTAAATCGTGGAGAAGAGAAATTATCTCTAACACGATGATCATTGGGAAAAATTGACCGGACGTGATCGAACACGCCGGAGATGAGATCGGAACCAGATCGCAAAAAAAATCGCTCATAACCAGATCGTAAAGACATAACCGAACCAAATTCGAGTGAAACCGAACCAAAATTTTCTTATCCCTATATGGATACTAAAATCAATATTCGAAATATCTAAAACCTAATGTAACCGAACCGAAACTAAATATTTGAATGTTCATAACTAGTTTTATTAGAGTTGGGTCTGCAAAATCTGAATCGAAAATTCCGAACGAACTAATTAGAAGCAAGCTAGTATTGGAGTTGGGAATTTTCGGTTCAATCTCGGCTCTAAATTAATAATCGATTATAAGCAAATTAAAATGTGTTTGATTATTAGTTCGATTTATCAAACCATCATATACCAAATTTGTTTTTTAAATTGAAATTAAACCAAAATTTTAAAAATAATCGAACCGAATAAACAAAAACTTATCTGAAAAGTATCCTTTCATTAATTTCGGTAAATTTTTTATGACCCCATAAGCAAATCAAATTTTAATCTTTATTACCCTATAAGCAAATCGGTTCAATTCAATGACATTTTTTAATTACTCGAATACTAGCCTATTTTGACCTAAACCGAATCATTAGAAGATTTATATCTGGGTGTATATTTGTTGGTATGATGTTTTAAGATTAATCCTAATCTCCGGGTATTAACATGTAAGAGTTTCTTCACTAGTAACTTTACATAAAATCAAAATGATTACAAAGATTGTATGTCAAAAAGACTTCAAATATTTGAAGAGAAAGGCAAAAAAATAAATAAATTACCAAATCTCTATAATTTGTTCTTCCTCAGACCGAAATGCAGACCAAACTCATCTCCTTTTTCTTCCTTTTTCAAACCAATCAGCTTCACAATGCAAAAACAAAAGCAATCATCAAGCTTTACACATACATGGAGTGAGAGGATTTTCCCATAGATCATAGTTTGGGAATGTTTCTTCAGGTAAACCAGTTCGTGTTTGATGAGTTACAACTACATCTTCTACAAAAGTTGCCCATCCCATGTAAGGATCACCAAATGATTTCGACATCAAACCTTTGTCTGGTTTGATTGATTTTTGTCGATGACCCATATATCTACGTGCTCCAATGATCAGTTTTGCAAAGTTTCCACCATGTGTCATCACAAACACATCTGACTTCAAGCAGACCAAGAAATCTAGAGCTGCAAGACTTGTTACATGTTTTCTAAAGCTTGTTAGTTCCTCTTTACCTGCTAAATCCTCCTTTGTTACCTGGTTTAAAAGAACAGTTGTTGTGAGAGACAAGTATGCTGATTCATTCTATGAGATAGGTGCTTAGTTTTAAATGGCGCAAGGCACAAAATCCTATATAGTTCCCTGAGCCTAGGAGCAAAAATCCTATACAGTGCCTTAAGCCTAGGCGTGGGCTTTAAGTAGGTTATCAGCCTAGGTAAAAATCCTATATAGTGCTTTAGACTTCCAAGGCGATCATCCTCGAGCCTAGATGAGACTTGTGACTAGGCACGCTTTTTAAAACTAAGGATAGGTGTTCAGTGTTATTACCTAGTTTAAAAGAACAGTTGTTGTGAGAGACAACTATGAGATAGGTGCTTAGTTTTAAATGAAGCAAGGCGCGTAAAGGTGCAAAAATCCTATATAGTGCCTTGAGCCTAGGCGTATCAAGGTGCAAAAATCCTATATAGTGCCTTAGACCTCCAAGGCGATCATCCTCGAGCCTAGTGACTAGGGAGGCCCTAGGAACGCTTTTTTAAACTAAGGATAGGTGTTCAGTGTTGTTACCAAATTTGGGAACATGTTTCTTAGTGGAGCCATACGGTTTTGACCACCATAGACTTGACCAGATGCTACATAGATTTGTGTTTCTTTTGGATAACCCATTGCACGTAAGATGACAGCAACTTCTCCTGGCTCAAGAGGGCATCGACCTTCTTTGCGTTTCTGTAACGCGAGCTGCCAAAGATGGGAACCGTTCTGCAACACATGTCAAGCAAATTCATTAAGGTAGCTGTTGAGGTTGTTTATGGCACCAAAAAAAAGTTATCAACCTTGAAACGCCGAGGCCATTCCTTTTGTCTGTATACTGCCATATTAGCTTTCTCTTCCCTTGTCCCCACGAAATCACAGAACGATAGACCAACCATTCCTTTCTCGAATCTAAGATGAAGAGCCCTATACAAGAGACACATATATAGTTTTCAGTCAACAATGCTTAAGGTCCCATGTTAAAAACAAAGCTATAAATGTCAGATAGGTCAATCAATACATATATGGATTCAGATTTCCGGTGCGATTTCTCATTCTAGAAACAAGTGA
>OVAO01001611.1:0-14643 GCA_900406285.1 Biscutella auriculata
CGATTCAAGCGAGAAAGAGAATTGGCCGATCGAGAAATACCTCCAAGCTTTTCAAAGCCAAAACGAACATCATTAAAATCTCCTAAAACTAATAAACCAGTAGCAGCATTATGATAAATAGAAGACATACAATTCCAAAAGGCCAATCTCTGAGATTCGATAGGAGGACCATAAATATATAAAATAGCAAAAGAGTAATTATACATAGAAATCTTAATATACATAAAATTAGGATCCGCATTCTTAACATTTACCAAAACAGTTTGCCTCCAAAATAAAACCAATCCACCACCAAGGCCTTTAGGGGGACTAAAAAGTGATTATCAAAGCCTAATCTATTACAAACCGAAATAACATAACTAGCATTATTTTTGGATTCAGAGAGGAACATTAAGTCTGGATTATGATTAGCCCTAATTTGACCTAAATGATGAACTGTTAGGGGGTTCCCTAAACCCTGACAGTTCCAATGCAATATGCTCACGGATCTATTGGTGGTTTTGAGGTAACCACCATACCTTTATACTTGATCTCATCAGTACTCGATTCTCCTCTTTCCATCTTAGGTCTCGGCGAATGCTCCTCATATTCATCAACCTCCAGCTTTCTCTTCTGTCCTCTATCACCTGCAAGAAAAAACTGAAGCTGATTCTCCATATCAGCTACCTCCGCTGGACTCGGTTCGTTATTATCCAGGGAGAGATCAGCATTCTGGCCTATTTCCTCATCCTCTTGCTGACCATGCACGATCTCGTTTTCCACTGGAGGCTGAGGAATTGGAGCAGGGACAGTAGCTTGTTGAGGACACACTTCCTTAGCATGTTTGAGACTTCCGCACACAGTACAGTACGAAGCCCCTCGTACTTGAAAGAGAGAACACTGGGATTGTCTTCAGTGAGAAACATCCTGCGCTGAAAAGTTAGGGTTTGATCTACATCAAACCAGACCTTAACCCATGCATCACCCCTCCGGTACTGAGAAGGCTGAATGATCACGACTCCATCCGTGCGGCCAAGATGGGAGCCAATGCTATTAACAATCCGCTCACGCCTAAAGAGACTAGGGAGATTCTCGATCATCACCCAAAAGGGAATAAAACGGAGGAAGGTAGGGAGGTCTCTATTGATCCAGCGATCCAACGACATCATCCAACCCTTAAAGTTATAGGGTTGGTTTTCGAGAACGGAGAGGAGCTGATGCTCGGATTGGAAGTAGAAGTTCACCAAACCGTCGTCATTAGTTTGGCCCTCAACCGAGCCATGCATGTGCCACGCACGAGGCATAGTATTCCTCATCGCCATAGGGTTCTGGTGCAACGGATTGACGCCCTTGATCACCAAACAAAGGTTGTGATCTCTCTGGAATGAAGTCCTAGTATCTGCATGTAAGGTCCACGGCTTCTCAGAAGCACCGATAGAGAGATCATGTAGTCTTCGCCAAAGTTCAGCCATGATTATCAAAAAACAGAAAGAAAAACGAGAACTAGGGTTTGAAGAGAAGTTAGGGTTTGAGAGAAAAGGAAGAAGAAAGCGATATAGAAAGAAGAGAGGAAAACGAAGAGACAAATAAGAGAAAAGAGACAGAAGTGATGAAGAAAATTGGAATTCGCAACAAGATTTAATGCAAAACCCACAAGGGGTAAGGGAATCGTCCCGACAATCGCCTCACATCGGAAGATTTTCTCCTCTGATGACGTCAGCCCAGAAGAACTTATGTATGCATATAGATAATGTTAATATGATTCTATGCTTTTTTAAAAACGTGATTCCTAATCAGATGTTAACAAATTAAGTATACATAACTGATTCTTTGTGATTTTTCAAATAAATTGATACTTTTGATCTTTCACTAAAATTTTAACCTTATTTAAATTTTGATTTGGTGACCAGATTTATAAAATTGTATCCTTTATTTTAAATTTTTTTTGGTGACCGGATTTATAAAAATTTTAAAATTAGAATTGTTACCATTTCTCAAAATCGCCTAACGTACCAGATTTCCATACACAATGTCATCTACACATTACAGTTCTATATAGGATATGTATATTAAGAAATTCAATGAAAAAACTCTGTTGGCACCAAAGCAAGTCCCTTTGTAATTATTGAAAAAAAGCTACACAATGTAATCTATACATTACATTTTTTTTATATAGAAAATGTATATTAAGAGGCCCCCAAATATCTCAAGACCTTTCTCTATTGCCAAATAATTCATTCAAGGGGGCATAAAGCAAAAGAAGAGAGACTTTATTAATTTATTTAAGCAACAGGGAGAGAATCTNATATAGAAAATGTATATTAAGAGTCCCCCAAAGATCTCAAGACCTTTCTCTATTGCCAAATAATTCATTCAAGGGAGCATAAAGCAAAAGAAGAGAGACTTTATTAATTTATTTAAGCAACAGGGAGAGAATCTTCCTGCTCCTCCAAGGAAGTAGTGGGAGTGCCACTTCCACCATTAAGGACTGTGACTTTACCTTCAGAATCAACGTCCACAATTACCGAGTCTCCTTCTTTGATCTCTCTCGCTAACATCTTTTCTGCCATACTATCCTCTAAGAGTCTCATGATGGCTCTTCTCAACGGTCTTGCTCCATNGACTGTGACTTTACCTTCAGAATCAACGTCCACAATTACCGAGTCTCCTTCTTTGATCTCTCTCGCTAACATCTTCTCTGCCATACTATCCTCTAAGAGTCTCATGATGGCTCTTCTCAACGGTCTTGCTCCATAGCTCGGGTTATAACCTTCGTCCACTACTCTCTCTCTGAACCTCTCAGTCACTTGAAGCTCTATCTCTTTCTTCTTCAGCCTCTCAAACACTTCCTTCAACAGTATGTCTGCAATGTCTTTCACTTCCAGTTTTGTTAGCTGTCTGAACACAATCATCTCGTCAAGCCTGTTAAGGAACTCTGGTCTGAAGTACTGTTTCAGCTCCTCGGTTACTAGGCTCTTGATCCTGTTGTAGCTGCTGTCTTTCTCGTCGTAGTCCAAGTCGAAACCAATACGTCTTCCTCCTTTTTCGATCACGCTGCTTCCGACGTTTGACGTCATGATGAGAAGTGTGTTTTTGAAGTCAACTGTTCTTCCTTTGCTGTCCGTTAGTCTACCATCCTCGAGGATCTGAAGCATCATGTTGAAAACATCTGGGTGGGCTTTTTCTATTTCGTCAAATAGAACGACTGTGTAAGGGCGACGTCTAACTGCTTCTGTTAGCTGACCTCCTTCAGTGTAGCCGACGTATCCAGGAGGTGAACCGATGAGTTTTGACACCGTGTGCCTCTCCATAAACTCACTCATATCTAGACGAATCATGGCTTCTTCAGATCCGAAGTAATAGGCTGCCAAAGCCTTGGCAAGCTCGGATTTCCCAACACCTGTTGGACCCGAGAATATAAAACTGGCGATTGGACGGTTAGGGTTCTTGAGTCCAACACGTGCACGTCGAATGGCTCGGCTTATGGCTTTGACAGCTTCGTCTTGGCCAATGACACGTTTGTGGAGGGTCTCTTCCATCTTGAGGAGGCGATCAGACTCATCTGTTGATACTTTCTCTACAGGAATACCAGTCCATGAAGATACAATGTGTTGGATGTCTGACTCCGTGACAAGAGGACCTTCCTCACCAGTCTCACTCTCTGCTTTGCTCATCTCCTTGCCTTTCGCTTGAATAGCAGCTACCTCAGCTCTCAGTTCAATCTCTCTATCCCGAAGTGTCCCAGCCTGAAATGGATATTTTCATCTCATTACACATCTTATTACTCCCTTAGTTGAAAGACAATTCTGAAAGGAAAAACTGTAAGCGGTATCTACCTTCTCAAAGTCCTGGCCACGAACAGCTTCATTCTTCTCCTTTGTTATCTGCCTAAGCTCCTTCTCAAGTTCCCTAGCTTCTTCTGGAACCTGTATACACGAGCAAGTCAAATAATCAGCTAAAAATAAAATTGGTACAAAACAGACAGACACCCAGGATGTGATATCACTGCACCTGTGCATGGCGAAGTCGAACCCGAGAACCAGCTTCATCGATCAAGTCAATGGCCTTGTCTGGCAGGAAACGATCACTGAAATTAAAGCACAATCATATGTAAGGAAACATTTACGACACGCTTAGTTACAGGAAATTAGTAACAGGTAATCTGAGAGATCAGTCACCTTATATACTGGTATGACAACTGCGCAGCTGCTACTAAAGAATCGTCAGTGTAACGAAGCTTGTGATGAATTTCATATCGCTCTCGAAGACCCTTCAATATTTGAATGGTTTCATCCACGGTAGGTTCAGGTACTTTCACTGGCTGGAATCTTCTTTCCAATGCAGGGTCTTTCTCAATGTGCTTTCTGTATTCGTCTAATGTTGTAGCACCAATGCACTGTCGTGATTAAAAATCAATAGTTAAGCCATCCACTATAAAATATAGATTACTCAAAAAATTCCAGAGCATTGCCATGTAAACCATGTCACCCAGGACACTTACCTGCAATTCACCTCTAGCGAGAGCTGGCTTTAAAATGTTAGCTGCATCAATTGCACCTTCCGCTGCTCCAGCTCCAATCAAAGTGTGCACTTCATCAATGAACAAGATTATCTCATCACTCTGTTTTATTTCCTCCATAAGCTTTTTCAATCTCTCTTCAAACTCTCCACGATATTTTGTTCCAGCAACAAGAAGACCCATGTCAAGTGTTATAACCTGAAGTTACACACATAGAGAAAACACAAGAACCATCAGTACGCTACAAACTGGACTTATCATAGGATATTAGCGTAACATAACAATTCAGCGTGGATTCTCTCTCAGAAAAACCACTGTTAAAAAGTTAGGCCGCACAAAAGAAAGTGCACAGAGCATATTACTCACTGCATGCTCAACAATATGCAGTATCGTCATGTTTAATGGCCGTGACTCGTTAAATCTATGACTACATTTTATTCCAGTAGGCAGTACATGAAAAATCAAAAGACTGGTTCTCATAGTCATTTAGAAACACTGAACTATTAAACTTCAAACTTTTCAACTGGTTTCACGTTTACCTTCTTCCCCTCAATGGTTTCAGGAACATCTCCACTGGCAATACGCTGTGCAAGTCCTTCGGCAATAGCTGTCTTACCAACACCAGGTTCTCCAATAAGACAAGGGTTGTTCTTGGTTCTCCTGCCAAGAATTTGCACCACACGTTCTATTTGAGGCTGCCTTCCAACAACTGGGTCCAGTTTACCCTAAAGTCAAAATAAAATATTTGGATAAGCATCAACTGGTATTATCTCTGAAAGGGGATGTCATACGGTCAAGGTCAACAAATAAGTACCTCCTCAGCCAGTTTCGTCAAGTTCGTCCCGTATTCTTCAAGAGTTGGCATCTTATTACTGCTGTTTCCTCCGCCAACATTAGCAGTCACTTCATTGTTCTCACCCACCATGCGTATGACCTATCCATACAATTCAATAAAATAATTGGTGTTTTTACTATCAACTTCAAAAATTACCAAGAAAACTGAAATTATCAGTTTACCATGACTTCTATACCTGGGTGCGAATATTACTAGGATCTGCACCTAAATTCTCAAGGACTCGAGCTGCAACACCTTCCCCTTCACGTAGCAACCCAAGAAGAAGGTGCTCGGATCCAATGTAATTGTGACCTGATATTCACAAAAGTAATTAACACATGAAAATAAGTATGCAGAGTATATTAGAAAATAGCGTGGAAAATTAAATAAGCAGCCCATGCCAAAAAGGTAACAGCAGGTGAGCTGGGCAAAAACCAAGTTGAGGAAGGTATTCAAAGTAAAAATATTATATAATACTCTAAGAATACTTAACTAGACACAAGAAAAAGTAGATAATAAACCACAATCAGAATAGGATTCCAGATACAGAGGTAGGAATTACCAAGTTGGCGAGCTTCTTCCAGTGAGAGTTCAAGAACACGTTTGGCACGAGGGGTGAATGGGATCTCGACGGCAACAAATCCACTGCCCCTTCCAATAATCTTCTCTACCTCCACTCGTGCATCTTTTAGGTTAATCCCCATGGATTTCAAAACTTTAGCAGCAATTCCAGTACCCTCACCAATGAGACCAAGAAGGATTTGCTCGGTTCCCACAAAATTGTGGCCTAGTCTTCTGGCTTCTTCCTGAGCAAGCATAATAACTTTGATAGCTTTTTCAGTAAACCTTTCAAACATTGCTTTTGCCACACACCTGCTAGATTTCCCCTTCGGCACATTCATTGCATGCCGCACCTTTGAGTGGAAATCTTGATGGGTTCTTCCTAGAGTGTCGAAAACATTATTCCCACGTAGTCCTAAAAAACCTTGCATTCTTAAGCCAGACACTTGAAGCTGACTACACATCATTTTCGTTGATCTTTTCGATCTACCAGAACCACGAGAGGGCACATTCCTCTGATAACAGGCCAAAGACGGTGGAGTAGATTGAGCCAGCACCCTTGTGGCCATAGCCATGACTTCCTGAATTTCGAACAAATATATTCAAAATTAGAAGTAAAAATATCATATCACAAGAATTTAAACAACGAACCATCAATTTTAAAGCTGGCAAGACGTGCAACCAGAATCAATTACAAAGCTGAAAAGAGTAAGCAAGATTTATAAGTTCAAGATAAGCGAAGTCCGAAGCACAACTTCAGCTCAGAAAGTTAAAAGTCCACTTAAACTGGGAACAAAAGAAACTTTGAAATCTGCAAATAATGAAGAAAGGTTGAAACTCGTACCTAACAACACAAACAGAAATGAATAAAATGGAATTGACTTTTCGTAAAAAAGAAAAATTAAAAAATATTATAGAAGTTCACGATCTAAATTTCACAAATTCCGACTGTATTACACAATAAAAGAACAAGTGAACATAAAACCCTAGCTTTGACAAATACACGAAACCATGAAAGCTTCAAAAAAAGATACGAGCAAGAATCATTCTGAAAGAAACTAAATTATACGAGCTAAAGAAGAAAAAACTCTCACCGAAATCGAATGAAGCTTAATTAACAGAATCAAAAGGGAGAAAATGGAAGAAGAAAAAGAAAAAGAAGAAGAGAGAGAGAGAAATGAACAAAAAGAAATAGATGGATAATGGTTTTGTGTGTTTATTTTTTCACCCTCCCTTATCTCTCTCTGGTCTGATTTTTCCTTTTTCTTTTAGACGGTGCACCATCACGCACACTAGTAATACTTCCAAAAGCTTAAATTGAATAATATATGAGAGAGGTTGAACCGACGTAAGCTAACGTCCGGTTTAGAACCGACCGACTTACAAACGAACAATTAACCTCTGTACTTGGTTAAAATTCTATCATAAAATTCTAACGAGATTTTATGCTTCCAGGTTACGTTTACATTTTTTACTATTCAATTTTTTACTTCAATGAAAATTTAAAATAAAATAAAAACATTTTTGGTACAAATCTAGACCAATTTTCAATTGGCAAAGAAAACTTGACCACAATCAACGTGCGTTCACTGAATGGTTAAATCGTTAACAAATATTATACCCTTTATATTTGGTCTTGATTTTCTATGAAATGTATATACACAAAGGACAAAATAGTTAATAAATTGATTGATGTTAGTTTTAGAGGTTTCGTGTACCAGACCATTTTTCTATCAATTTTTTTCTTTAATTTTTGTTTTGTATAATCTGTTGAATAAATTATATTAGATATATAGGTATACACAATTGTTTATCATAAATAAATGAGTTCATACATTATTTAATTTTTGTTAATTAATTTATGTTTATATTATTTATGTTATGTTATGATCGTCATGATAGAACTGTCTCCACATCCATATTTAATTATTATTGTTATGATGAGCAGACGACTGTGACCCATATTTATTACTGTTGTTATGGTGGGCAGACGACCGTGTCCCATATTTATTACTTTTGTTATGGTGGGTGGATGACCGCGACCCATATTTATTATTGTTGTTATGGTGAACGGACGACTGCGGCCTATATTTATTTTATTATTATTATTATGGACGGACTACCGTACCCATATTTATTTAATTTAATTAATTAATTTAAATATTTTTATGTTAAACTAACTGATTTAAATTTTGTTCATGTTAAACAAATGAATTTGAATTACTGTTTATTTTTACTTTCGAAGTATATTTTAACCGTTTTTACCTCGACTGAATTTAAAACTGAATATTTATTTTTCTATTTACAGAGTTACCATGTCGAACTTGGCAAAACTTGAAATTGCCGCCCTAGAAGTTTCCGGAAGAAACTATATGATATGGGCGTTAGATGCAAAAATGCATATGAAAGTGAATGGGTTCTTGATGCCATCGATTGTTCTAAAATAATTTCGGATGAGAAAAGGGCAAGAGATATGATTTTCTTACGTCATCACCGCAATGATGGTTTGAAATGTGAATATATCACCAGAGAAGATCCTGCAAATCTTTGGAATCACTCAAGAATAAGTTTGATCACAAAAATATGTGACCTTACCAAAAGCAAAACATGAGTGGTTGAACCTCCGATTTCAAGACTACAAAAGCGTCGATGAATATAATTATGCCCCGTTTAGCATAACATCCCGAATGATGTTATGTGGAGAGAAAGTAACCGATTACGATATGATTGCGAAAACTCTCCAAACTTTCCATCTTGGAAATGTGCTCATGCAACAACAATACATGACCAAAGGATTCACTAATTACTCGGAGTTGATGCAAGTTCTCCTTGTGGTAGAACAAAATAATGAACTTGTCATGTTGAACCATCAAACCCGTCCAATAGGAGCAGCCCCATTCCTAGAAGTGAATGTTGTGGCCTCATCTAACCATAATAATGCCCAAGGACGTGGACAAGGACGATGTCAAAATTGTAACCGCGGTCTAGGGAAAGGCGTGGAAAAGAACGAGGAAGAGGTTTCGTACAAATAACTTTGAAAATGAAAGGATCAACATAAAATCCCAAAGAAATGAAGTTAGTCGGAAAGTTTACAAAAACGCTTGCCACATATGCGGCATGAAAGGACATTGGTCCCGTACCTATCGTACGCGGAAATATTTCGCCGATCTGTACCAAAAATCAAAGGGAAGAGATGGTGAACTAATTTCACCGCCTATGAACTCGGTGAGCCTTCTTATCATGGTTTGAATGATGAAACTCATCTTGATGTCACATACTTCATCACTGATTCTGGAAACGTCAGTGAGAAACCAGAAAATTGAAAGATCGATAATACATGTTTTATAATAGTTTCAATCTTCATGAAGAAGATAATGTAAAATAATATTGTAATGAATACTTTTTGGGTTTTTCAAAATTCATTGTAAAATAATTTTATGTAAACCGTTTTTGTTGTAATATAAAGTATTTTGTTATAAAATCTTTGCTTTTATATTTTACTAACACAATTTTTATAAATTTTGTGATCCAGAAGATGTCACAATTCGAAAATCAAGACGGAGAAATATGTCTTGCAGACAGTGCTACATCCCATACGATACCTAAAATAAAAAATATTTCTCCTCCCTTGAATTAAGAGATGCCCGTGTAAACACTATATCTGGCAGTGCAAAAAATATAATGGGCTCCGGTATAGTCAATTTTACAATGCAAAATGGGACAAAGTTTAAAATAAATGATGCATTATATTCTCCCTAATCTTATAGAAACTTGCTCAGTTTAAGAGATATTCGCCGAAATGGATATCACATAGAATTTATGAGTAAAGATGGCATTGAATATCGTTGCATCACATCAGTTACTCCGGGAAGGAAAGTTAAGCTCAAAGAACTACCAACATTATCCTCCGGACTATATTCCACAAATATCAAAATGATTGAATCATATGCTCCAGTAAACCCGAAGTTTACTAGTACTTTTAAAATCTGGCATGAACGACTAAGAAATCCAGGTTCAGTCATAATGCGAAAAATATGGAAAATTCTAGTGGGCACTCATTGAAAAACCATAAAAATTCAATGTAATGAATTTATATGTGATGCATGTTCTCAAGAAAAGCTTGTAACTCCGTCATCACCACAAAAATTGGGAATGAATCACCATAATCCTTAGAAAGAACACATGGTGATATATGTGGGCCGATCCACTCACAATGCGGGCCGTTTATATATTTTATGATATTGATTGACGCATCCAGCAGATGGTCACATGTGTGTCTTTTGACGACAAGAAATATGGCTTTTGCTAAATTCATTTCCCTAATAATCAGGTTGAGAGCACAATTCTCTGATTACACTATAAATAAAGTCAGGCTCAATAACGCTGGTGAATTCATTTCACAAGCCTTTAATGATTATTGTATGTCAACTAGAATCTAAACTGAACACCTGATTCCCCATGTACATACACAAATTGGTTTGGTCAAGTCTTTAATTAAATGATTACAAATTATTGTTAAACCATTAATATTGAGAACAAAGCTCATAATTTCTATATGGGGCCATGCTATCTTGCATGCAACGACACTGCTCTAAATCCGACCAAGTACATATCATAAATACTCCACATTATAAATAACATATGGGAAAAAACTAAATGTTTCCCATCTCCGTATTTTTGGATGTGCGATTTATGTCCTTATTGCCCACCGAAACGAACAAAAATGGGACCACAAAGAAGATTGGGTATATACAATTGTTGTGTATCACTAAGTATAATCAGATATCTTGAGCCACAAACTGATGATATGTTTACGGCTCATTTTGTTGATTGCATTTTAATGAAGATAAATTTCCAGCGCTAGAGGAGGAATAAAAGAAATTCCAATAGATGTTTCATGGTATAAGACATCTCTGTTATACATTGACCTCTTACGCAACAACGTGAACTTGAAGTTCATAAAATTATTCATCTACAAAATTTGGCAAACCAGTTACCAGATGCATTTACAGATACAAAAGGATAACAAAGTCATATATTCTCGCGGCTAATGCTCCATCAAAAATTGAGATTCCAAAGGAGCAAGTTGAGCTTAGTAAAATAAATGAACCCACGGCTCAACAGAAACATGGGAGCCAATTGGCTCAAAAGATAAAAACCCTTGAAAGAAAAAGAAATTGGGAGGATTAAGTGACCTCAATTCGTATGAAAAGATTCCAGAAGAATCTCAAAAGGAAAAGAGTCCAGAAGACATAAGTAAAATAATTCCTCAAGAACTAAACAAAGAAAAAGATCTGGAAGATACAGAAAAGTATGAGATTTCCATCAACTACTCAAGTACTGAATTATGGGTTAGAGATAAAGTAAAAGATAGTGATGGAACATTCTCCTTCTCTATATCCAAAGAAAGTGATTATGAATAGATGATGCATATCCAAAGTTCATATCAAAATGAGTGAAAATATGTGATTGGGAGAAGTGGAAAATGACCATGAAAAATGAATTATCCTCCCTTAATAAAAGAAATAATTTTGGACATATTGTCGTTACACCTGAAGATGTAAAACCAGTGGGGTACAAGTGGGTCTTTGTGCGAAAGCGGAATGAGAAAAATGAGGTCACAAGATATAAATCCCGACTTGTCGCACAAGGATTCTCTCAAAGACCGAGAATTGATTATGAGGAAACATATTCCCCGGTTATGGATGCTATTACATTCTGATATTTGATGAGCCTGACAGCATCAAATGTATCTCATGGATGTTGTGACTGCATATTTATATGGGTCACTTGATAATGATATTTATATGAAAATCCTAGAAGGATTTAAAATGCTTGAAGCATTAAGCTCAAGTTCTAAGGAAGTGTGTTCAGGTAAATTACAACGATCACTATACGGGGTAAAACAGTCCTGCCACATGTGGTATAATCGCCTAAGTGAATATCTGATAAACAGAAAATTTTGGTTTCTTATGGTGGTTTATCAGTGAAGTATAGGTAAGATGGGTGATCGGGTTGTCGAACCAACTCGGGGGCAATTAACTCACCAATCATATGGTAGATTTTACTAAGTCTAGGCAAACACAAAAGGGGTTTGTTTGTCACTAACAATTCCTAAGCAAATAAATAAACAAAATGATAAATTGAAAATAAAAGTAAATAAACTAAACTGAAAATGACAAAAATCAGAAATGAAAGCAACTTATGGATTAAGGGGATTGATAATCGGTAGAGGTTTTCATGCTAGATTGGTTTACTAACTACCTTTGGTTTATTCTATGTGTAGGAATCTCTAAACTAGACTAACTCACTCTCGTGCAACTAGCCCCTTTTCTAATTCTACCATTACACAAATCTCTTGGCAATGAAGTATTACTAGAAAGCATTAAACAAAATTCCATGCAACAATTAGTCAATAACTTAAACAATCTCTTGGAAAGAATCGACTAACAACCTATTAACTTAATTCGGGAATTCTATCAAGAACCTCTCGGGTGATAAATTTCCTAAGGATCTAGACTAGGTTAGCTACTCCTAATCTAGCATTGAGCACATGAATACATTGAGAATACTTATTCTATTATAGATCTAAACCATTCTAGCAATAAAAAAATCTACCGATCTAACCCCTAATCCATAAGTCTATAAAAACTACTTACAACTCATGCCTAAAACACTTTGATAGTTTTTAGACATGACTTGTGAGAGGGATTTAGATTAGAACCAAAGAACTAAAGCAAGAACAACAAGAAAAACAAGAACAATCATATAAAATAAACTTACATAAATTAAAAGTACCAAAAGTATCTCTCACAAATGAGATCTAAACTTCAAAACCTAAGAAACACTGAGAGAAAAACATGTTTAGAGTGTTTGGGGTTGGATTTTTTATAGGAGACCAAGAATCGAGCTAAAAATGGAAACTAGATTTGGGTCGGCGGAGCCTCCGCCGGTCAGTGCAGACCGGCGGGCCTGACCGGCGTGCCTTGTCTAGTGCTCCCTGCTCGGGTTGCGCCGGTCGGTGCAGACCGGCGCACTTGGCCGCCGCTTTTCCTCCAGAGCTCCCTGCTCGATCTTCGTCGGTCAAGACTTCACCGGTGGGCCTGACCGGCGGTCTTCCTCCAGATCTCCCTGGTTGACGTCCACTAGTCTGGCTTGATCGGCGTGGCTTGACCGACGGTCTTGGAAATGTTGTGACTGCATATTCTTCCTCCAAGACTTAGCCGTTTTTGGTCGTTTTTGCTTCGTATTTGATTGGTTCCTCTCCTTTGCTTCCTCTGCACCTGAAATGATGAAAAACATGCAAATGCAATCTAGAGACTCTAAAATGCATCCTAAGCTAACGAAAAACGAATGAAAACTGAGAGGTAAAATCGGTAAAATTCATACTCATCAATATCTCTTGAAGAAAGTATACACTAATAATGTGATATGCATGTGCGTGTTTATTAAGAAATCATCATTTGGGTTCCTGATTATTGTTGTATATGTTGATGATCTGAAAATTATTGGAACTCGAAAGGAAATTGAAGAAGCAAGAAGCCATATGAAAGACGAGTTCGAAATGAAAGATATTGGGCTAACGAAGTTCTGTCTTAGGCTCTACATAAAGCACCTAAAAGATGGTATATTTGTTCATCAATCAAATTATACTAAAAGGATCATGAAACACTTTATTATGGATAAAGTGAATCCCTTAAAGTACTCCAATGGTTAATAGAACATCAGACACTAAAAAAAATCCATTTCGACCTCGTTAAGAAAACGAGGAAATAATAGGTCCTGAAGTACCTTATATGAGCGTTATCGGTGGACTTATGTATCTTGCGAATTGTACCCGACCAGGTATAACTTTTGCTACAAATTTACTAGCAAGATATAGTTCAACCCCGACGCATAGACATTGGAATGAAATTAAACACATTTTCCGTTACCTTAAGGTACAACTGATTTGAGATTATTTTATACTAAAAACTCTAAAGTTGGTCTAGTTGGTTTTGCAGATGCAAACTATTTATCAGACACCCATAAAGGCCGATCGTAGACGGGATATGTTTTCATAGGGGAGGAACTGCAATATCATGGCGGTCCCAGAAACAAACTATAGTCTCAACTTCTTCAATTCATGCAGAGATAATCGCGCTCCATGAGGCATGTAGAGAGTGTACATGGCTCAAATCCCTGATCCAACACATTCAAGAAGCAAGCGGAATTATAGCCAGTAAAGAACCAACAGTTTTTTCGAAGATAATGTTGCATGTGTCTCTCAAATCAAAGAAGGTTATATCAAGAGTGACATAACAAAACATATTCTTCCAAGATTTTTCTCATATACTCAGAAACTCGAGAAAAACCAAGAAGTAGACATCTAATATATTCGGTCGAGTGAAAATGCAGCAGACTTATTTACAAAGGCGCTTCCAACCACGCCGTTCATGAAACATGTTTGAAGTATCAGAATGCGTCATTTACGATATCTATAATAAATAAATTATATTCATATTTTAAAAAGAGATTATGTTATTGTACTCTTTTCCTTGTCATAAGTTTTATTCCACTGGATTTTCTCATAATATAATTTTTTATAAAACAACATATAATCCATTAATATTTATGGATAATTTAAGAAAATGTTAAAAGATAATTATCCTAATTAAATATTGTTTTTTTCTCTTGATTAACCGATTTAGAATTTTTTTTTTTTTCACTGGTAATTTATATTGCAAATATTATAGAAGCTTACAACTTA